>JAVSBT010166980.1:0-14157 GCA_033118115.1 Pharyngocirrus eroticus | reverse complement strand
AATCTTTTTTTGATTAATGCAATATACCTTTTAAATAATATCCGGCCAACCCAAGCTAAGTATAAGAAAAATAAAATTAAAAAAATAAATAAATAGATTTTCCTCCCTCCCTCATGACTTTTTTTTTCAGCTATGAACTCAACAGGAAACAAAATTTTATTTTTTTTATGGCCTTACGTCTTACTTCATCATAAATCAGCAGCTTGGGGTAAGCTGTACAGATTTTACCAACAGAAATATCTTCAACAACCTTCTTTTGGGTTTTATCAATTAAAGTTGACTTCCTAAACCCACTATTGAGTCTCAACAAATGATGGTGATGTCCTGAAGAACCTTTTAGATTATCATCAATTGACATTTTGTCAACCCAACATAAATGAGTAAAGGTCTTATTAAACAATTTTTATCAGTTTGGTAATTACAATAGTATTTTAACCAAACTGAAAAAAGCCCAACAAAAAACTTGTTTTAGTTTGGTTAAAAAGAACTTTCAAGATATTGGCTTTTTTCTTTCAAACAAACTCTTAACTCACTTAGAGCTTTGAATTAACCCTATTGTAATCTTAATTGGATAAACAATTATGTTGACTACCTCCCATAATTCTTGACCTGTTTCATCTTATGTTTGCACAAACATCAGTGGCTTTTTAAAGTGCTTTTGCATGGTGTTATTTCTTACATTATAGATATGACCTTAAACTAGGTAAGACTAATTAGATTGCCTTTCAACAGGCAATTAACAAAATAAACAAGTCCTTCTTCTAATCAAAGGCAGAGGCTTGTTCATCTGGATTCTGGGCGTTTGTATGAAGTTCAAAAACAAGCCATCTTAAGGTAAACATGCCCTTTGGAATGTCAAATTGACAAAAAAATGAAATATTTAACTTTGTCAGTTTGTGTCTTTAGTATCATATATATCCCTGTCACATATGGTTGCAGGTGAACTGGAAAACCATTCTTCTCATTAATCCTTGAATCAAATGCTTAAAAAATTCATAAAGATTTAGTAGTGTTGGCAATAGAAATTTGTTTAAGATTTTAACAAGAATCTTCTGTTTGTATGATGTTTGCAAGTCAGGATAAAACAATATACTGGAGGTTTTATCATGGGGAAAATTGGTTATAACTTTGTTCTATATATAGCAAACAATAACATTGTAACCAAATTTTATGAATGGGACAATATACGCATCCAATTATTAAAGAATGTTGTTGTTTTTAATTGTAATTTGGTTTTTCGAGTGAAATGTATGAATTTGTGATTTTTTTTAAATTTTGATTATTTCTTTTTGGTGGGAAAAATAATTAAAATTGGATTTTTTAGGGCAATGCTGAAAAAAACACCATTGTGGTTCAGCAGATATCTAACAATGATAGGATTTCTCTTATATTGTAGGGCTGTAAACTCATTAGGACATTTATCAAGACACTATTGAAACCCTTCCAATGCAATTATAATGGGAGAAAAGCACTATCATTTTTAGGCGACTGTAAGGCATCTTGAAAGTTGAGCAGGAAGTACAAAAAAGGGTATGTCATGAAGTTCTCAATTTGACCCAGATAAGGATGTTATGGTACAAAATAATACAGAAGGGGCAAAATGTCACATGAACTATTTAAAAAAAAACAATGATGATAATATTACAAGATATAATAATGTTTAAACTTTTGACTGATTTAAAATTTAAAGCTTACTTAGATAGCTTTAAATTTCTCTGTCTCAAAGACTTCAGACAGAAAAATTGAACGCCATCTAAGTAAGCTTTAAATTTTAAATCAGTCAAAAGTTTAAACATTATTATATTGAACTGATTTGATGAATCTACAAAAATCTAATATTCACGAGTTAATGCCTTTTTACTACATGTACATTTTTATTTCTTGGTAAAGTATATAGTTTTAGCAATTTATCAAGCTTTAAGGAACAGGTTGTCTTTGAAAAAGGTTTAGACTATCAATCAGCTTGAAGGGTGACATCAAGGAATATATCAAGGTGCAAATTAGAATGGTAGTGCTACTAATGAACAAGGCACAGATAATTATAATCACACATTCTGGCAGTGGAATGAAGACAGCCTATGCATCCATTTTATGTGTGTCCTTTAAATGGAATGATTGATGATGTGTACAATGACTTCTGAAATAGTTTTGCTTTTGTAATCATCACTGTATCCTCTCATTCTTCATAAAACAAAAACATGTCAAAAGGGCTGTCAAATGTTCCTTAAAAAATGACTTCCCAACTAATGTCCTAGCTTAGTGAAAGGCATCCCTTGTCTATCATCAAGGGGGTCATGTTTAATCCTATGATTTAGGTATGACATTTTACAGATATCATATAAGAACAAGGGCTTTGAGGTCATATATATAAGGTTAATTTGCTACGCTCTTAGAATAAAATGGAATATCAAATTAAAAAACTCACTTCAAATGTAATTTTGATTGTCTCTGACTCTATTCAATAAAAGTATACTGTAGTATTGAAATGGGAGAGGCAATATGATATTAGTAAGGGCAAGTCATCCAGAAAGGATAGAGAAACATTGGCCAATGTCAAGGATTCAGAAATGTGGCCTAATGTCATGGATAGAGAGATGGGGCCCAATGTCATGGATAGAGAAAAGTGGCCTAATGTTATGGATAGAGAAATGTGGCCTTAAGTCATGGATAGAGAAATGTGGCCTTAAGCCATGGATAGAGAGATGGGGCCCAATGTCATGGATAGAGAGATGTGGTCCAATGTCAAGGATTGAGAAATGTGGCCTTATGTCATGGATAGAGAAATGTGGCCTAATGTCATGGATAGAGAAATGTGGCCTTATGGCATGGATAGAGAGATGGGGCCCAATGTCATGGATAGAGAGATGGGGCCCAATGTCATGGATAGAGAGATGTGGCCCAATGTCATGGATAGAGAGATTTGGCCCAATGTCAAGGAAAACAGCAGTTGGCATGTTCAGGATCCTGATGGATGTTGAAAACAGAATACCCACCTTTTATACATGAAAGATGCCATAGTATTTGAATCCTCAAACCAATAACTGGTTCCTTGTTGATAATAATTATCCACAAAGCAGCCCCTCTCCTTTCAATGAACAGTTCTTCTACTGTTAGAGCATTCATTGTCCTCCCACACAGCCTTTGTCTGTTCATTGATTGCAGTGTTGGCTCTGTGAGTGTCTCTCTTTCCGTGTCTCTGTCTCTTTCTCTCTACTTAAAGTGAGTTCTGCAGCAAAGCAAGCACAGAGTGATTACATGGTGCTAAGGGTGAGAAGGAATTCATTTTAAAAAAGATTTAATTATTCATCCGACAAAATTTCAGTGAGGACATTTTGGATACACTTACAAAGGAATCATAACTGTGAGAGTATAAAAAAAACCCACAACAATTTAAAGGTGAGTTATTGTTTTTAGAAAAGCCAGTTTATTTAATTTCATTCATTTTTAACTGCATCGTAATTCATAATATTTTTAGAGATTCATATTTCAGATTCATATTTCAAACATGCCACTAGGTTTGCATTAAAATCAAGTCTATTTTCTTATAAAGAATCAATGCCGCATTATTTACAATCACCTGGTACAGATTAAGGCGGGATGAGTGTGTAATTGTGTTTTTTAGCACATGTCCAAATTTATAATTTTCAAAAATAAATAATGCTATAAAAGTATATATTTTTGGCATACAGACATTCTTAGCCACAGTGTGATAATACTCAAATTTCCCTGCACTTGATTTTTCAATTATTTTTAGTGTGTTTATATGTTATTCAAGTGTAGGGTCATTTGAGTAATATCAAATAGTGGCTAAGGATGCCTTAAGCAAAATTTATATTCTTTTATTGCATTATTTATTTTATTGAAAATGATGATTTGGGACATATTTTCATAAATATCAAAAAGACCCTCATCCTCCTTATGTCCATTCTGTTTATAATCAAAACCTCTTGAATACACTTGTTGCTGTGAAGGATTGATGTTATCAAAGAAGACACATTCATATAATAATGGAAAAGTCTTAATTGTTATATATTTTGCATTTTTTATTTGTTGTATTGGAAAACTAGATCTTCAGAAGATATCAGTCATTGTAAAAAAGCATGCTTGATAAAAGATAACTGCGCCATTGCTATATTCTGTCATTTTACATATTTTTATAGCTTGAAGAAAAACAAGAAAAATCTTTATATATTGATTCCTGCTCATAAACACAGAAAAAAATAACTTGCCAAAGGAAAAAGACATTTGTTTAATGACTGCAGATAGAAGTTACAACTTGATGAAGCCTTTTGATGTAGGAAGCCTATGGCTTAGTAAATGGAGCCAAGGGTAAACAAAAAACAATTAATTTTTCATGGTCACTGTTGAC
Organism: Pharyngocirrus eroticus; assembly: GCA_033118115.1. Lineage (NCBI taxonomy): Eukaryota > Metazoa > Annelida > Polychaeta > Saccocirridae > Pharyngocirrus > Pharyngocirrus eroticus. The sequence continues at coordinate 9,788 of JAVSBT010166980.1, read as the reverse complement.
TTGTGAAAGATTTGAATTCCACAGGGTACCCACAGCATATCAGCTGACTCAAGACTATCTACAGAATATCAGATGACTCAAGAATGTCTGCAAAAGCTGAAACATCAGACGACTCAAGAAACTGATTTATGTAGGTATGAAAAAAGGAACTCGCAAGGAAAGGGAGATTATTACTCATTTTGACAATATAGAACCCTTGTGAATTAAAAAAGGAAAACATCATTAACTTACAAATCAGTGATAACTTTCATGAAGGTCTGTATCAGTGTATACATAAAGACATTTCACATCAAATCCATGTCTCATTAAGTCAAACCTGTATACATGACCTATATTCATGATACAACTTGGAAAAACATTAATTGCTGAAATTTGAAACTTAAGTACCATTGATTTATTACAGTTTTACCACTGCCTGAAGAGTTCTATTCAAATGGAGTTATTTGAGACAATGTGATACTGGTATAATTACATATTCAAAAAAGAAGACTACTCAAATTTCCAGGATGGATCCGTCTTTAATTATGGAAGAGATTTTAGCTCCCAATGCCTCCATATGGCACATGCCTGACTACAATAGTTCAATCCTGACGAACTGGACTTTCTTTATGGACAATTATAACATGACAGCAGACTTAGCTTATTACATACAGCTTCAGAAAGTCCTTTATAAACTCAATGTCTATGTGATTCCTTTAATTATTAGTCTAGGACTGATTGGGAATTCCATATCTTTTGTTGTGTTTGTACTCAGTCACCTGAGTAGGCAGAGTTCCAGTGTTTATCTAGCCTTTCTAGCTGCTGTGGACAATTTATTTTTAATCTCTTTATTAGCAGTATGGCTAGGCTGGGTGGACATCCATGTTTTCCACAAAAATGGCTGGTGTCAAAGCATACTGTACTGTAATTACGTTTGTAGTTTTTTATCCAATTGGACTGTAGTTAGCTTCACATCAGAGAGATATATCATTGTGTACCATCCCCTCAAGAGACACAGGTTGTGCACCAGGGGTAGGGCCTTGTGTGTCATGGTATCCCTCACAGCATGTGCCCTGGCTTATTATTCTTTTGTGCTGTTTACTACTGGAATACAACAAACTGAGACCTCCATGCCAATATGCATGCCACAGAATAAATACTTCATGGTGTTAAAAATCATGTCAAGCATTGACACATTGATCAGTTTAGTAATTCCTTCTTTAGCCATTGTTTGTATGAATACAGCTATTGGTATCAAGATCTACACTTATACAAAAAGACTTAATGGCTCGGGTGCCAAAGACAACCCTGCCCGATCATTTACTGGACTCAGACTATCTGACATACAAAATCAAAACTCTTCAATGAAAATATCAGGCAGGTCAAGAATGAGTGACCAAGGGGAAGCCCTTAGTGCCACAAGCAGTAAATATATCCATGTGCGCCTTAATCCCAATACTAGTAATCCAGAAGGAAGCCTCAGTACAAAAGGATCCCATGGGATACGCCAATGGAGAGTGGCTACTCAAAGAAGAAATTCTCAGATGAAAGTCACACGTTCTTTACTTATAATTTCCACTGTTTTCATCCTGCTAAACATTCCAAGTCATGGATTCCGCCTCCATGCTTTTGTGATGCTACTGAGGAATCAGACTGTTGACCCAGAGCCTTCTGCAATGACCTGGCAAGCCATTTTACAGTTTCTTCATTACTTGAGTTTTTCCAGCAATTTCTTACTTTACAGTATATGTTCTAGAAATTTCAGGTATGCCCTGAAACGTTTGATTAAAAGATTCCGTTACAATTTAAAACAGGTCAAACCACTCCCTCTGAGAAGTCTTAAAAGTTTTGGTGCTTTCAAGCAGAGAAAAAATCATTTTGGTGACAGTGTGTAAAGTAGTTGTAGTATCCATCCATGGTCTTGCCCTAGGTGTTAAAATGTTATTTATTAACAATGTGATATTATATCAATGATATTTTATATTTTATCCATTTTTTTACTCAAGAACAAACTCTTTGTATTGTGTGTAATATTTTGTATCTATTATTTTTCATGAAATTATATTCCTAATATCTGGTGATTGCTCAAATTTGATGAGTAAAAAAAATGAATTAGTAGCTATGAAGTAGAAAAAGAGATATTCTTTTTTATTCAATATTTGTGAAGATGTGTTTGGATCCTATCCGTTAGAGACTCTAGAAGCTGTTATTTTTAACGACGCGTTGCAGTTAATTGTTTGGACAGATTGATTCTATGTTAGTAAATGTAGATTGTATATTTTATTGAAGTTAACTTTTGTTAATGATGCTGAGGTTTTTTGTTGACCAGGTAACACAATGTTCTTGGAATCTCTTGCCACTAGAATCACTTGAGAATACTTTTTTATACATGAACCCTTATGTGATACAGAGATATTACCTATTACTTCTGTGTCTAAAAGACAACAAAAATAATATGTGTAGATTTTGTATTTTAAAACTTGGTCTGCACGTACCTGTGTAAGAATTTTATATTTTTGGTCAATATAAGTCACCTTTTCTTATTTTTGGTTTAAACATTATACAAGTCAGCATTTTGTTCTATTTTAAAACAGAAAAAGCTCAATGATTCAACAATTCCCTCTCAAAGTTATCCAGCAGAATAAAAATGGCAGTGCTACAACAAAAGTTTAAAAAAATTGTCTATAAATCTGTCATAATTTTGAACAAAAAGGACATTTTTTGAAAAACTAAGTTCTCATTTGTTACTTGCCTGCTATTTATCTGAGAAAGGAATGCTTTTTTTTTCATTTTGAGTCCAGCCTCATGGAAATTATTCAAATATAGTTAGTACCATAGGGGTAGAGACCTAAATACTTTTGTGAAGACAAATTGATAGGCAATATAAAATGAACAATTTTATTTGCGAATGTAAAAGGTACATTATTACAGGTATGTTATTTTTGTGATTTTTATCACAACATAAGCCTCAGATTTATATATTTCCAGACACCTGCTCATATTAGTATTTTATCAATTGATACTCAAATTTCCAGCTGTTCCAAAAACCTCATTTATAAACACATACAATCAATATCTGCTTTGATCAGAGGATAAATGAGAAGAAGGATTTGAATAGACAGCGGAATGGTCAAGTAGACATAACTATTATATACACGTATATAACATCATCAATGGTCACTTCTTTGTTGATAAGCAATATCATTATACAACTATGTTATGTAATGAGAAATGAGAACTTTGAATACACAAGGGTGTGGATAAGTAAATATATATACATGTAATAGACTATATAAAACAACATCAATGGTCTCTTCTTCAACAATAATTAATATAATTATACAAATAATTATGTTATGTATATAATTGGAGTAGATGTAATAGAATGGTCCCCTTATTTACTGCGATAAAATGTACACTCTTAGGAAAAATAGTGATTTTTAGTGTTGTTAGTGATAAATGGGGTCAACACTACGTGTGGATAATGTGGTGCCTATACATCACAAAATAGTGTTGCTATTTTTCACTACTAGAGTATATTAGTGGAAAATAGCAACACAAAATTGTGATATTTTGGTCCCACTAAATCTAGTGTTGACTTCATTTTAATAACAACATAATTATAACACCACTAGTTTCTCTGAGAGAGCAGATGAAATCTAGGAATCAGCCTGTTGATATCATAAGGTTTAGCAGACCTTTTGTTTTCTTCTGTTGCTTTCAAGAAATAATTGAAAAGATTGCATGCGATAACAAAATTATTCATTCAATGTTGTAATCTAGTTTTCAAATGTTGCAATGTAATATTGATTTATGGGCAATGATAAACAAGGAGCTTTATGAATACTTCAAAGAGAAAGAAGAGTGGAATAAGGGGAGCAAGTGGTGTAATGGTTAATGTGCAATTCAATTGACCCACTTCAATTGCCTGAAAACAATGTTGTTGTCTGTCTCACAAGAGGACCTCATGGAAGACTAGTTTAAACTGAATGGGTTACCCTTTATAATTATAATAAAAAAAGAAAACCAACTAACCAATAACCAAGCAAAAAAAGGATATTCATAAAATGGTATATATTTTGCATTTGAAGAAATTCATTATAGAATAAATCTTACAGATTGGAGTAATACAATTAACAACAACTAGCAAAAATGCGCATTGCAGATTAGTTTGTGTCTAGTGTTTGATTTTTGATAATCACCACCTTGTCTGGAAATATATCATTATGTCCAATAATTCTATAAATCATTTTAAGACATTCATTTAATATATCTTCATTCTATGTGTCCGTACTTCAATTTCACAAATATAATCTATTCCATTTCAAAATAATGAGATGCTCTCCCTTTCTTTAACTAAGATACAGACAATTGTTGAATTTAGAAAAAAAAAGAGAATGAAATTGTTTTAACAATTTCATTCTCTTTTTTTCTTAAAAGCTCTCTGTGATTGAAGAGTGATTGAAAAGGAATGTTTTGTTACAAGGGACTAACTGGTTAATTCACTTTTGTTAAAGTCATTAAGTCGGAGTGTCAAGAAAAATGATTAATGTCTCTCAAAATCTTTCTTTTAGATTTGATGCTAAAGGTCAAACTGTATTTACAAAAACATATTTCATGGAATTTTGAAAGAAAAATTGAAATAATTTCAGAACTGGTGTTAATGTTATGATGATAAAACTGAATTTATTAGAACACAGAAAGATTGTGTATATTGTTGGTGCATGCTGTGATAGTTATAATTTATTATGAAATGTATTTGTTAACATTGAATCAAGTTGTAAGTAACTAATGTTCCTGTATTTTTATAGAAGAAAAGTAATGATTGCTATCTTGTCATATGTGCCCTCAAAGAGTTGACTCTGCAGGCTATCTTTAATGGGAATTATATGTTAAAGTTGATGAAAGGAACAATTACATGTACATTTTATTGCATGTTTCTGTTTAGAACAAAAAATGTAAGAAAGTTGAATAAAACTAATATTCCTTATAAAACCTCTATTCACTGTTCAGTTGTTTTAATTTGAATCATTTTTACAAATTGTTAACAGTTTTAAAAGGTAAAAGCTTTAAAAAAATGGAGTGTGTCAATGATTATCATTCTCTATTAAAATTCTTTTTTACAAGAAGATTATGGAATCAAAGTTCTCCAGTGCACAATTATGACTACATAGGGAAATAAGGAAATATAGTGAGAAAAATAAAGCCATGTTTGCCACAATTAATTGACCTAATTTATAATTCAACTGTTGACCCAATAGTATCTCGTAACTCGACCTGTATCACCACCCCCTTTTCTCATGTTTCAACAACATCCATTTCACATTTCTAATGCAGCTAAGTACAGTTGAAAGGGACAGTCTCTGCAATTTATAAAATTTGAGTTGGTTACATTATTTACCCTTTTTGTCCTTTAACGATCGGTCTCGATTCAAGTGTTTATCATGCAGCGATGGACCCCATAGCAATGCATTGCATGCATATGCCTACTTAGACTTTTCCTCTGGGGGGACAGGGGTAGTGTCCAATGCACAGAACTCCAAAATGGAGAGGGGTGGAAGGTTCAAGTATCAGATAGATAGCTAAACTATACAAAGGGTATGAATTGCATATATATACATGTACCACAACTTTAGTACAAAACATTTTGATCATATGATGATACTCTTTTAACCATTCTGCTTCCAATGCTTTCTACACACTACTCACAACTTGAAATGCATAATATAGATAACTGCTGATAAAATGCTCAAAAGGAAGAGCAATTGATTCCAAATGTCATACATAACTTTATTTCATTAACACCTTTTTGAGTCTGGTACCTGTAAAGATCAATAACATGATGGCCTTTCTTGGACCCTTATCATTCAAATGGTTCATAAATGGCATGATCTGAAGCCTCCAAGCGTTACCAAACCAAAAATGTCAAAGTAAAGTGCTTCTGATCATAAAACCATTGACTGTTTTCTAGAAAAAGCAGTACCCCATTTGTAGCACAATGACACTGAATTTCTAAAACTCATGATGGACCTACATTCTGGTACCAAATCACTTTTAGATAAATTTAAACATAAAATATGGAATCAATTGCTCTATTTTTGAACATTTTATGAGCAAAAATCTATATTATGCATTTCAAGTTGTGAGTAGTATAATAAAAATTCATCACCTATATAGGTTGCCATAAAGGTGTTCTTTTCAAAGACTTTAATAATGATTGATAACTGTAGATTACAAAATTATAGCCTTTGTTCTAGCATTTTATTAAAAATAACTTTCAGTTGACATCCATATCCGGTAAAGTGTTGATTTCATGTTATCTAAGAGCCTTTTTTTATGAAAGACGCCCTCCACACTTCAAGATTTCATAATTATTTTACAAAAAAACTCTCTTTGCTATGCATCTATTCAAGAATTGGGTCTGACAATATTTATATGACATCTCTGGGGTTAGATCTGTTTGGTCATTATTGTCAATTCTTTAACCTCAAATGACAGACTGGTAAGGACATCTGTCTGGTTCCCTGCTAGTTTCCCTTGAAAACAAGCATTGAATGTACAAAGCTCCTAGTATAAAAGAGACGTCAGAGTATTTCCTGACAACAATTAGGACCAATTATCTGTGGGTGCCTTGCTTTGCTCTACGAAAATAAGATTAACTTAAATAGAGGTGTTTTTTTCTTTTACTCTTTGCAAATAAGATTAAGTAAAATAGATGTTTTCTTCTTCTTCTTTCCCTCTACTCATACAAGTTCCTATTGATTCCTACATGCGCTTGCATTAAGATTAGCATTTTGTGAATGAAATCCAGCCTTTCCTGTTATAATGCCACTTTCTCTGCTTATTGCCTGTTGCAGGGTTTTTTTTGTGTGAGGGAAGGTGAGGGTATGTATGAATTCCCTTAAAGCATTAAAGGTGTAAAAAAATATCCTACTATATAATTATGCAAATAACTAATGTTCACGTCCCAACCAAATATGGGTGGGAAAGGGGGGAACAGAGTTGGAAAATTAGCTCTGATATGATTAGCTGTAGGTCGGGTCTTTTCAAGGGAAGACATGGAAAAGAAGTGGAGGGAGATGAAATGTAAAAAGGAATGTTATTACATAAGATCAGAGTTTGAATATACATCAAGTATTTCAAAAACTAAAATACTTCATATATATCATTTTATGATCAATGAAAATCATTATCTTTTCTGTTAGCTAGATGAAATCAATCAAATTGCAATGCAAGGGATTATGTTCAAAACTATTTCTTGTTTCAGTAAAAAATTCTTATTTCTGAATTTATCACAATGATGCTATATGTATATCTCATGGTAAATATATATTAATTATCTGACACTCCAACACTGCTACAAAGGCGGTTAAAAACACTTCATCTTGAATTTGATTTTGATTTTGATTTTGATTTTACATAAATACCTTCTACAAGAGTTTGGCTTGTACATAATGTTGGGAAATTAATTAATTGAACTCAACACTGCACGAAATTTCCAGTTATGTGAAGCCATATCCTAAAATATGTCACCTGTTCAATCACAATCCTTGTAAGACAACATCAAAAGCTGTCATTTTCTGTCCTTGTATGATGCCAAGTTTAAAATACGGCCTTGACCCCCTGAACCAGAAGTGTAAATGCAATTATATACAAAATTGCTTTTAGCATGAAGAAAGGCAATTTTCCATAATGCACGACTAACTAATCGTATATTTCAAAGCTTATTGTTTCTGAGGTAACTAGGCTAAAAGAACACTCCACTATCACCTATTGTCACAAACAATTTGTCTCTTCCCCTTTAAAGGGCTTCCATAGTGGATGAAAGATGAAGGAAATGGTGCGGTAAGGAATCTATGGAGGTCAAGGAGAGAATAGTAGATATACAAGTTAAGTACAATGTACAAGTAAGGCCATTTCAAATTGCTTAGTTGGTCAATGGATGTGACCAATCCTATTTTATTTGCGATTGATACATTTTTACCCCCAAATTCTTTTTTTTTTATGTCAAATTTAGGCAACAAAATCAAGCAAAAACTCTGTAGGCTTGTAAATATACATGTTTGGTTAGAAATAGAGATGTATATAAAGGTTATTTGTACAATATAAGATATTTGTGCGTACTCCATTTAATTGGATCACCTTAATTGGTCCTTTTTGTCGTTTGGGCTGAAAAAAACGAATGAAATCTAATTAACTTTGAGAAAAAAAAAGAAGAAAAAATACCAAATGATCGTATATTTCATATTTGAGACAATTTGAACTAGTTCTTTCCATTCTTAAATATAAAAACATAATGTTATTTCCTAGAATTCTAGGAATACTATTCCATTTCTATCAGAAGGTTGGCAGACAATGTGCTTGTTATTAAGGAAAGGGATGCTTTGCTAATGTTCAAGTCCCTGAAACAAATGTCTTAATTGTAGGATTTGTCGGTGCATGACTTTTATCACTTTAGCCATATCTTCTTTTTTTTTGAGAAGAGATACAGACATTATAAAATATGATGTATTTTAGCAGTAAAAAAATGCTCTCAATGAAGAAGTCTTTTTTTAATATCTTGAAACTTGTAGAAGGGAAGAAAACCTTGAAATAAGCACTTTTTAATTTGTGGGGATCACATTGAAGCTTATAATGCCGTTAGGCCAAAAACTTATACTTGTATGGTATAATTTTTATTAAAAAGGATAATTTTGGATATAATTACAGTTCATTGAAACACTTATTCTAAAGAAAATGAAAACAATAGACAAACAAGTGCCGAAATAGAAAAATAATTTAGAATACCAAAAAGCCATACTACTAAGATATCAGAATGGTCTTATGTCATGGGCCTTATCAAATTTACAATAAGTTCTAATGATGTAATAGTTATGTTTTAGCCAGATACTCATAAAGGCAATATAGCACACTTGCTCTGTTAGAGCAATGGAAAGAGAGACCAAATAATCCATTCATATTTCACGACTCAACATATTATTAGATTGATAATTGTTCCCCCCAAGTAAGAAACATGCAAAATATAAATGGATTTGGCTGACCCCAGTATCTATGATTTTGAGATTTTGCTTGGTTATCCCATGCAGAGCCTCTTGATCTCTATGGGGGCTAATGTGCTACAGGCATTTCCTTTCAGATTTTTTAAAATCTTTTGTATTGTATATTTTCTTATATTGTATTCCAACATTTACATTATTATTATATGCTTGCAAAGCTCTGAGGCTCTTTTCCGTATGGATTCCACACTGCTCTGTTGCTGGTTTGTAAGAGCAGGAGACCAAACTTTGTTTGTTGGAACTTGCACTAGATTGTAGTGGTTTACAATGAAAGGTTTAACTGTTGGATATAAAGTTCTAGATTTTTTTTGTAAAATCGATATATTTTGATGAGTTAAACAAACAAGATGAACCTAAGACTTATTGTTCTTGACAGATTCCTCCTACATTGTCAAGAAATAGGATATTGTGAGAGATTTTTTGTTTGTATTTTTGTGTAGTTTTGATATGTATACACATATTCAGAATATTATAAAAAATGATTGTTTAATACTAATGGTATCTAAAGAGGGCTTTTGTCATAAAAGGTTAGGGCAGTCTTAGCACCATCTAGAATGAATTTTATCATTTTTTATCTTCTGTGGAGTTATGAAAAATAGCATTTAAACAATCACTATGGGAATTAGTGGCCTGATGGATAGCACACTCGCTTGTTGTGCAAGAGGTCCCCGGTTCGAAACCGGGCAGTTTCAAGTGAAATATTTTTTCACTGGCTTTCAAGATATGTCATTCGGATGAGACAAAAACCGAGGC
>JAVSBT010166869.1:0-12682 GCA_033118115.1 Pharyngocirrus eroticus | reverse complement strand
AACACTCTTTTCAGCCATTTGGCCCTCTTGCACTAACAAAAATATCAAAATAATAATATATTCAGGTAGCTGCAATCGACAATATATCTAGGATCTTATATTAGCAACTTCTTTTCTGTCTAAAACCATACATCTATCATGTTATATGTCGTGTAGAGCTACATCTATTACTTGATGTTATTTCTCTGATATTGTAATTCTACAAGGAAAAAAAACCAAAAAGTCTTTGCCAAAATCAATCCCATTAGGTACATTTATACAATATGAGAGAGCTGCATGCAAAATTGTGAGTTTCATTTTTTTGTCAATTGAATACAATTCACTGTCGGTCAATGACCACTTTGGACGATTTAAATGAAGCAATCCAATAAAAATATCAATAAAATGTGCCTGTATTGTTAATAATTATATTGACAGCACAATGTATACAATTAACTTGTGGATACTGAGAATACACAAAGAAATTTAGCATGTCATTGGCTCATCAATGATCAAGTATTGGTATTCAGACACAACTCAACAGTGTGTTTATGTCATGCAAATTGTAGATCATTCCCTAATTGCTCATATATTAACTTTTTATATCCCTCTTAATTTACAAATTACACAATATTGCATGCTGAAGTGTAACTGTAAGCATCAAAATGTGCTGGCAAAACAATCTATAACTTGTTGTTGTAAACAGTTTCTTAATGTTTCATGTTTAGGCTTAGAAGTGGTATCACTAAGCTACGCTTTTAAAGTAGCTCTCTATGGAATTATTTGTATGAATTACAATCTGGGACAGTGGTAGTGAACTTTATCCCTTTCCTTTTCAGTCTATGCTCCATCACCTAGGCTACATTTCAACTCAATTTAAAAAGCTTTTCAATGTACATGTACCACACTGTCACTTGATATGGGAGGTTAAGGTGATGTAGCTAGGAGTATTTTCATGATTTTTCAAATGATTTAAAAAAAAAATGTTCACCCAGACACGGGCTATTGTGTCATTTGTGATGTTTGCAAAACATATTTATGACTACAATTCATTGTTTTATCTGTTGTAACATGCACAATTATAAGACCAAAAAGTATGATCTTCTTAAAATAAATTTGAAAAAAAATGTACCTATACATTATTGTATATATTATTCATGCAAGTTGCCAAAACGCACACCTCTAGTATTTTGATGACATGTGATGTGTATGTAAACATTGATGGGAGCAATATATGACATCAATCGGAACTGTTCAAACTTGTAATGAAACATATTCTATCCTTGGAAAGAAATTCATAACATAGACTACATATGAAAAAAAAATCCACAAATAAACGAAGATAAGAAACATAAAAGAGTCAATGTAAAGCTTAACACTTACAACAGTTCCCTCCTCTTCGAACTTCATATCGATGCTTCTAGCTCTTCCACTTAGCAACCTTATGCTACTCGACGGCCGCTTATATCATTGTATACAATTTCCAAAATGTTAGACTGTGTTTTTATCATAGTCATTTCACCCATCAAATTTTTCAACCAATGTCCATTTTTTTTAATATTTGGGAGTTTAAACGGATAGGTAAGCGAGATAATTTGTTGGTGGACATTTCGTTAATCCTTATCATCATAGTATACACTAAAAGACGAATTCGTTATTCAGGGATCATTCATTTCTATTGGAACGATCAAGACCTTTTCTTATTGAATATTTTATGGTTCAATAAAGAACTAGCTGTGCCTTGTTATTCCGATTTACATCATTGTAAGCATATCCATTATCACTAAGCTAATTCAATGGTTGTATCAAAATAAGGAGCAATGAATGTTATTTTAAGCTAGCTTGCAGAAGGAAAGAAAACATTGGTTTCCAAATTGTGTAAAGTTTATTTCACCAAAAAATTGATGTGCTCTATGTACAGAACCTAGAAGTAAAAAGTCATACATAATAATTAGCTATACAAGTATCCTTTATATCAGACTTCTGTAGTTAAAATTGCATTAAATTGAAACAAGTCATTACAAACCAAATAATTTGCATTCAAAGCACAATATAACATTAAAACTGTTGAGAAATCCACAATGATTAATAGTAATCAAAAATAAACCACAAGAATCCTTTTTAACTGAAGGAGAGAACCTTTTAAGAAATGAACAAAACTTTGGATTTTCACTCAGATTCCAATTTGAGTCTTTATGCTAAATATAGCCTGGACAATTTTAGCATTTGATACTAGCTATGATGATAGTGTACATAGCATATTTCTCATGGATTACAGAACAGATTAAAATTATTTTCTCCATCAAAAGTTCTGATCACCAATTATTTTACTACCAAAGTTTAAAATCAGCCAACAGTTCATAAACGACATAATTATAATAAATCACTTTAACAAACATGCCTCCTAAGAGGCTATAAATTAAAACCAGTTTCCACTAAAAAGACCATAACTCTTCTGAGTGGCTCTCATTTCATTTCATTTCCCACTGAAATTACCTACAATGTCCAGAGACTTTTGGCTCCCCAACTCCTTCATTTCCTAGAATATCTTTTACAAAGTATAACATTTCATAACAGTACATTATTTGGCATTCACTCACTCATGCATCATCCATACATTCATCCTTGCAAGGCTTTTTAATTTCAATTTCATTAGATCTGATCACATTACAAAGTGTATATTTGTACAGGCTAATACTGATAATTGGCAAGCCAATCAATAACTAGGCTCAAACCAACATCACGAAGCCTAATCTTAAATAAATTCAGTTTTCCTCTTAATTTTCTGCACAGCTGTAAATAATTTTGCAGTCAATAGTTATTTTACAATTCAATACATCAAACCAGACAGCCAGGGACCTGTTGACAGAGCCCCACTTTTATCTCCAAGGATATTCCTTACAGTTTGGTATCAAAAAGGGGAAAGCCGCAGATCTGTGTCTACTCACTAAAATGATCACATGTCAAGTAAGAAAAATAAATAAATAAGCTTTCATTGATATTTCATTTGCCTATAACATTTTTGGTTCCTAGCTATCCCTTAAAGAATCTGGTTCCATATAAGAAATTATTGAGGTAGGCTGGTTTCTGTCTTCTGATACCAATGTGTGTACAGTTTGTTTCCAGTAGTCAAAACTTATTCTTGAGCTCTGAAATGAAATGAAAATTTAAAGAAATTATATAAATCATAATTTTTATCTGAAAATAGAGGAACTACTCCAGAATATCATAAAAGATAATATATAAAATTAACCAACCTTTTCCAAAGCACTACAATCTTTATCTTTATGAAGATAGTGGTCTTGCCAAAACACTAAAAGATCCCTGCAACAACAAAAACATAACAATCAGAAGTAGCTACAGAAAACATTTATAACCAAGCCAATTCATGTACTAGTAATGTCTTTCACATGTCCCAGACTATAATCTTATATTTTTATCCGATAAATTGAAAATAACAAAACAAAATCTACAAAATAATCACCTGAAATTTTTCATGATTTGTGATGTTGGGGCCCCAGATGAACACTCTCCTGATACTCGTTTTTCATTCATGAGTGCTCTTAGGTATTTGGGCATCTGATTCTTTTGGTTTGCAAACATCAAGAACACCAAAGTGGTATTCAAACAGCTCACATTTTCCTTTTAAAATGTAAAGGAGTATTGCTTAGATTTCTTTAAATCAAATTTTATGGTTTCTATAAAGAAGCCTGAATTTGTGTTACAGACACAAAAGATGAGCAAAAAAACACAACAGAAATAAATTGCAAGACCAATTTACAAAAACAAATTAGAAAGCCACAAAAGTTTGGACTTTGGACTAGAATTCCTTTTTAACTGTTGCTATATATATACCTGTGTAAGATTCTGTACATTGATGAGATTAATGAATCTTCTTAGGTATTCAATCTGATGGTCAAATTTACCCACATGCATAAGCAGAGTGCTACCAGTCTTTGTGTAATCTGAAAATGGATTTCAATTTAATACAAATCAATATGAAAATTCTGAGGCTGGTATAAAAGCAGAGGCTGGTATAAAAGCAGATTCAGGTGTATAAGCCATACTAGTTTCTTTGATAATGAAATTAAAGTACCTGTATGGAATAAATTTTCACATTTCACCAATAGTTTAATATAAAAGACAAATAAGAATAAAATACCTTTATGCTCTGGCTGAACAGAGTAAAAGTGTTCAAGTGACAGCATCAGACTTCTTATGAACATATTTGAGTCTACTAGATTTTTGTTCACTGTTGCCAAGAACTTGTCAAGCTGAAAAAAAAGCCAAGATAAAAATGACATGATTGTGTGCTAACAGAATGGATGTGCACAGCTCTGCACAACTTCAAATATTATAAACAAAAAGTTGACCCGTTAATATATTAGGTGGCAATAGAAATAAGAGTACATAGTAACTTCAAAATATGTGCACTTCTTATTATTGTATACATGTTTACCAGTTTGCTAACAACTGGAAAGGTTACTTACTTTTTCTTTTGTGTTTAACACTTTGTCAAACTGTTTAAAGGCTTCCACATTGAATTTGATCAATTCTCCTAACAAATCAAAACTACTCTGCAGGATTTCTTTAGGCCTCACATCATGGTCCACTATATTGCCAGCTATATGCTATGAAAATGAATGAAGTATACAATGGATAAATCTTCATTGAAAAGTAAAAATTAATCAAACTCTCCATTAGTGTAGGCCTAACAAATGCAATATTCCCTAGTTTTTCTCAATGGATCTCAGACAGCCAGCAATTTTCCACATTCCAACATAAAAATCAAAACAGCTACTTATAAAAAGATCATAAAAAATATTTCTTTGAACTTCTACTTGTAAAGACTAAGTAGAAATCCAGGGTCATAAATTAACTTCCATTATAATACAGTACTACTCATTCCATATTTAGACCTGCCCCTTTACTTATTAAAATGTAAACTATAATAGAGTATGTGGTTTACAACGTTACAATACCTGTAACAATCCTCTCCGTAATAAGAACATTTGATCACAGTAAGAAGTGCTTCCTCTGAGGTAGCTTTCAACAGCTCTGGCTAACCAAAATCTGAAAAATAATGACATCAACAAAACATTAAAAGCGGGAATACGAGATTTACTTTAAATTTTCAGAAGTTCATTCAAATTAAAACTAAGCAATAAGTCCGTGCAAGACAACGTAAATACAGAGCCAAAATAATTTAGGATTGGTTATTATAAAAATACTACAATTACCTGAAAGTTGAGGCAGTGGGTTCTTTTTTCATCACTTCAACAATTTTTGTGATGAGTCCTTTAGTACCACGACACATGAGCTGTTTGTTGATGTTATCAAGGCCTTCAGTTTGCAGGGGTCCAGCTTTGCTGTTAATTTTTTTGATTTCATTGAGTTCGGACTTTGACAGCAATAAGTGTTTATAACTGTAAAACATGTAATATAATAGTAAATACCACATTACCTTGGACATAACTTATAGGGTGACTGATGGTAGAAGCATTTCTCTTAAATCTTATTCATATTTATCTGGTCAATCTATAATAGCCATTTTTTTTAATCAGTGAATTTTTTTTTGAGACTCTACAAGATCACTGCTTTGTGTGTCTTAAAACTGATTGAAAAAAATATAAAAACTTACTCTGAATGATCACAGAAACTATGCACTAGTCTAAGAAACTGGATTTTCAAGGCCACTTCCTGAAAGACAGCAAGACAAACAAGTCAAAACACAAACACTACAAGAATAAGAACTTGAACAAGTAGAATTCTTCAACAATTTGAAATCAAAATACCACAACACTTACTGGACTGCATTCACAGCTTGCATTATGACCACGCAACCGATGCCTATGATTGTTTCTATGACTGGAAAAGAACAAAAATAAAACAGATGTTAAAAATCACATTGCTGTAATAGTGAAAATGATACTGATTCTAAGGCTAAGCAGTTTATTAAAAAAACTAGATAGCTCAGAAAGCATACTTACATTTGGCACTTCCATATAAACTGTTCAAATAATTCACTAAGACCAGGAACAAGTTGCAGTTCTGCTAATCTTCTTTGTACCTAGAATACAGCAAGAAATTTGTGATTAAAAATAACACCGTTTTATATGTACACTGCATTTAAAAAATATCTTGATTTGTAAGTGTATTACTCACTTTTGATAGTGCTTACCTTTTTCCTATGTTTTCCTACAAGAAATAAACCTAATACGTAGACTGCTTGCACCCTTAGGATGAGATCTATACTAATTTTTAAACCGGATTGTTGTACTACTGGACCATTTGGGGTAGCAGCCACAGAAATGCCTAGAAATTATGAAAGAAAAAACATTAGTATCGCTCATAAGCGTAAGTGTACAAATCTCAAATTAATTACTGTTCTGCCATATTAAATTCTAAATAATATTTGGCCTTACCCCCAATGAAGTCTACAAAATCATCATCCATTACATTTCCGGAAGCTGGACTATCTTCAGCCATGGACTTTTCAATCCACTCCATCCAGCAATCTAATTCACTTACCATTCCTCTGTACCTTGGAGTATCTGTAAATAGATTCATGGCAAACATAGTGAACATTTAAGAAAAAATAACGAAATACCTCGACTTCCATCCTAGTCTTCTGACAAATATATTCTCTTGTCCCAATTAACAAAAAGTAAGCTTATCTTCAATAATGTATATTCCCTCATAAATACAATATTTCCACAATAAAATATCAGCTTCATTTAATGTGCACCTTTAGCATGACCTTTATAACAGATGGGCCAATGCAATGATTCTGGTACTTACAATCTTTCAGTGTTGCTATGTTGATGAGTCTTGGTAGAAGATCTGGTATCCCTAGCAGCATTTCTTGGTTCAAATCTCTCACATTCACAAACCCTTTCATCCTCTTTTGTTTATTTTGAGCATACACTGGAAATATACCATAATGTAATGAATAAAATTCCATGGACAAGAAAGGCAATAAATATGTACATCAAAAGCCAGCCCAGATAGGGAACACAAGCATTAATTTCTTGGCTATTGACTACCTAATATTTGTCCTATAATTATGAAAAATACAAAATTTCCCTAAAAGTCAAGCTAAATAATTCATAATCACAATAAATTTCATGTTATCTTTTCAGTTTCCAGCACAATAAGACCATGAGCATACTCCATTTTTTCTTGCCCTTAACAAAAAACTTAAAACATGATAGGAGAAAAAACAAACTGTTGGAAGCACACTTACATGATGACTTGTTTTCATATATATCCAGATCTGAAATGGTCACTGCTAATACTCTGCAAAAATTGGCCAACTGATTGTCATTTAAACATCCTATCAATGGTTTTAAGTTGACTGAAAAAGGGAAGTAAAAAGAAATTCAAATATGTAATAGCATGAAAAAAATAAAATATGTTATATCTTTGGAAATCTCTCGAATACAATACTAATCTAAATCAGTGCTAGAAGCTGTTATCCTTTCATTTTTGTCATTAGGTAAATGAGATAAAAAGATGAAATTATTCTTCTTTTGTCAATGTTTTTTTATCATTCTGACTTTTCTTGGCAAACCACTTTTTTCAAAAAGTAAAATTCTAAAATGTTGAAAATATCCTTACTTATTGTATTCAAATTGAGAACTCTCTTTCTAGCCTGCAACAGGTCTTCTAAAAACTGACAAGCTGTAAGGAAAGTTTTCTTGTGCGCTAGCAGTGTGAATGTATAATTGAGCAAGTCATCATGTTGAGTTAATTCTGCAGATAATTCTTCTCCTATATCCTAAAAAGCAAAAGAAAAAATCATCTTTTCTGTCAGAAATTTGTAAAATGCTACAATAAGTAGGTAATTATTTTAAAGACCATTAATTAAAAGATATATTCACATAAAATTTAACAAATCTCATTCCATCAACAACAAATACTTACAGTTGATATCAATTTTGTTAGTATTTCCAACACTACACTTTTAACTGCAAGCTTGTGTTGTGAGGCTGCAAGAAAAATGTTTAAATTAATACAATGTGCATCATTACAATTATTTTCAAGATTAATTTTCATTATTCTTTCAATGACACTGCCATTCAAATTTACCATAGAGGGTGACTACCTAAGGTACCTGTCAATATTGTTCTCTCTCACTATTGAAAAGATACAAAAATAACATTCTTTCGTTACTCACTTCTTCCAATATTTACTGCTTCTGATCCCAGATCACTTCCATACATAAGAAGTCGTATAAGGACCTACATGAAAGATAATAAATTTCAAAATAAACTGCGCGGTAAAAGATATGCTGCTTTATGCAACATTTGTATTGCAGCTCATGCCACTTATAAATCAAAAATATTCAAATGTTACTAGATGCTAATTAATCTGATTACTACTAATAAATTAGTACTGGCTAAAATAATGACAGTTATATACGAATGTCCTCAGGAAAATTATATGAGTTTATGCTATGGGATCTGGTAAGCAGAACTAACCTAAATTCCTTTATTTGAAGCCAGATATCTTAGCTTCATTTGAAACCCAGTATCCCATGTACTGAAAGATATTTGTTACTTACTTCTACACCACCATAGTCTATGAATATTTTGCAATATTTATGTTGCTCTTGCTCTTCTTGGTCTGTGTCAGAACTTCTGCGGGCATCAAAATTGGTCATTCTTGATAATACATGCTGAAATACAATTTGAATCCCCAATAAATAATAACCATGTGGCCAATTTCAACCACTTACTTAACCTGCTTCAAAAGGAGTGAGTATTTTTAGAATAAATCATGGTTGCTCAGAGGTACTATCCTTATTTTTTGTTCCAAAAATATCATATTGGTGCTATTATTCTTTACTGAAATCAGATTGCCTACTAGCCTATATTTAAGATTCTTCAATACACATACATAATTGTGTATTGGATATCATACCATATATTGCATAATTATCAAATAGTTGTCTTTTCAACCCACAATTTACTTACACAAGCAACTACAATACACATCATTCTGAGATATCACAGAATGTGAATTCAAATTTAGTTTAACAAAAAAGTAAAAATCAATCAAACAAGTAGCGAGCGTTGTGTAAGCACCGAAATTATTACCTTTACATTTGGGACTAATTTTAGAAAGTAGACTAAATGGAGACATTAGATTGGGGGATGTAAAATCAAAGTCAAGTCAAAGATGAATATCACTAAGAGAAAACTAGCAGGAACCACATAGGGGGCAGATTATAACATCATGGAAGTGTGTGTGTGGGGAGGGGGTGGAAATGGCACAGATAAAAAACACATTGAGCCATAACTAATGTTAAATCACAACTATGAAAGAAATGGAAAAAATATTTCACTACACAAAACCTGCAAGATTCAGTCTTAAACTAAATCAAAGTGAACAAGGACATCGTATTTTTGTAAAGAACTGGACTCATTTGCCACCAGAAAGCATGTATGGCCAAGAGAGGTTTACACTCCTGGAGAAACAGTTTGGAATATAACAGGAATTAAAAAAGACTACATTATTCATCTGTAATGTGGGATTTACCCTTACTTAAAATGAAAAGATTAGGGCATAACTGTTTCCCCCATAATTAGTACTGTGTACTTCCAAGTAAACATGACAACATATAATTATTCATGCTAATGTAGACACATAAGATTAAGGAAGGAGTTTAAACAGACAAATTGTTAAAAGAGCCGACAATTTTCTACAAATAATGCCACTTCCTGAAGAACAAGTTTTTTTCAGTGACTCAATTAATTTACAATCACATGACAAAAAGATTAAACATAAGTATTTTACATATAATTATGTTAAATTGCCAATAGAGCTATGCCACCACAGTCATGAAATGCAAGGGATGAGTGGACTACTACTATCTTTTTCATCAGTCACCAACATTTACTGTTGACCATTTGATTTTATGGCCTGACATGGTCTCTAAGTCTTGTTTACCCCCTCTTTTACAAATGTGTAATAATACAAAAACCTTCCCTCCCCAAACTCTTACTTTAATTTCAAAACCTTTAAATTTTGTTCTAAACTATAAGATAATGACCTAAAGGACTAACAAGAATTAAGTTGCTTTTATAAATGAGCTGTGAGGATTAGACACCAGTAGCCAGACATCAGTTTTCAAAGCTGTGCCTTTAATAACAAATTAATCTTAAACCCATGACACTCCTTACAATTCGTACACAACCATCACAAACTAAAATGTGCATGTCCTATAATTCCACTTATATTTGTGTATTTGACCAAAAATACAACCATCACTTTCACAAGTTCCGTTATTGTTGGCCATTTGTTTTTCTCCTACTATTACCTTCACCATAACTATGACACAGGGATATGTCCTAACATATACATTTTCAAAGTGAACGGTTTAATGGCATAACCTTAAAATAACCAGTGAAATACTGTGCAATGGTTATGAGAAATACAATACAACTTCTGAGGAATACACATTTTTTGACAAGCTTTACAAAAATATCCTATAAGGTTTCAATACACAATCTTTTTTTACAGCAAGTTGATTTTTACTTACTTTAAGCTCATCCATACAGGAATGGGTATCAAAGCCAAGATCAGCACTAAAATCATCTAGCTCTTTGATTACTGTTGGAACACCCATTAAGTCAAACCTATCCTGAAAATCCTCAATGATTTCATCCGTTATCTGTAATTCAAAAGATAAAGAAACAGTGTATGATTAATATCACTAGAAGAGACGCAAAATGTAGAGGAATCCATATGAAATTACGCATCAACCCATTTCCTTTGAGCGTTGACCTCGGTCTTAGAGAGGAAAGTTAAATGTATAATAAATGAAGTCACTGACCAGGAACTTTTACCCTTTGCTTTGGTAACGTTTATCTTAAATGTAACAGAACAATGCATTGCGACACGGACTTAGAACATAGAATACAGAAAATAATGTCATCTTTCAAACTTGATAAGTGACATTTAAATGACAGTTGTTGGACTTCAAAAGAAAGTGAGTCATTGTAAAGAAAAATGACTACGGAATATCTTCCTCACCTGACTTAGGCGAGTCACTCCAATTCCTGTATATTGAGCTCTAAAGTGGTGCCATACATGGTTGTCCACGCTAGAATGTGGTCTCATGGAAGTATAAGCCATGTTTGTGCTACCAGGTTGTGTGCCCTTACCCAGCAGAAGTCTAACAAATTAATGAGAAGAGAAGCCACTCTGTCAGCTATTCCACAGGGCACTGTAGCAATGGCGGTAAATCAAGGGCGCAAGTCAAATGCGCACTTCCTATAGCCCCTACTGTCATCTAAAAAATATCGTCTGCTATGGGAGCGTTCAAATATTTTAATGTAGTATATTCATGTTATAGCATTCATTTTCTTTTTGTTATATCAAGGACCTATGATAATATATTCAAGATAGTAATATATCGTCAAAATAATCAAACAAGACCATCTCAATATAGTTTTTGAATTGAATCAAGATCCTTCTTTTCGTTTTCATCATCTAATAATTTGTATTCATGCTTGACGTGGAGAAACATAGGAGCTGTCAGTGCCACGACCAACAAGAAAGTACAATTATACAGTTCCATTTTGTTACCATTGGTGGCTACAAGAGCTTATGGTGTAAAGGAACGAATAAATGTTGAATTAGAACAAATAAATCATGGTAAGCTAAGTTTGGCAACTTTAGATTAAACAATTAATATGAAATAAACCCATTATCGCTTGTCTCAGAACTTGATAAAATATTTGTTTTGATTTATCTCTTGCAAATGTTATGACTGATCACATTTAGATTTTGTTCATTTATGCTATGAGATTAATCGGCCAAACAGGATCAATATAATGAAACTGTTAAATATGGTTCGTTGAACAACTAAACAACCACAAGCAGGAAAAAATAAACTTTGAAGTTCAACACACAGCAATAAATTACAGTAACAATGCCACTGAAGTCTAAACTAAAGGAATGCCATATCATATTACCCTTTTGCCTTCTATCGATCGATCCCGATTCATCAATTGATGACTGTGTACCATGAGGAGGTAGTCCATCTTGAATAAGCCCTGTAGCTACTCTAGCCTTGCATTAAATGTCCAGCCTCTGCTTGAGGACATCCACAGTACAGCTGAGCTGCTTAAGTTGTGAATCTCCGCTGGCATGTGTCCAATGCCTGGAACCCTGCAAAGGAGTGGGGTGACAGATATCATCTAGCACGTTCACTAGGAACGTTTCATGGCCTTCAAACACATTTTTCTCCAGGTGTCTCTGTCAGTGGCGTCTTTGGTGTTACCACCAACTAGGGCCAGATCATCCTGGATTGTTTGGTTGTATTTTTTCCTGAAGTGGCCTCCTCTTCTAAATTGTTTGGTAATTTCACATTTTACAGATAGCTAACCTATATAACAGCTTTAAATTGCATGTAAATTGTAATAGCATTTCTTTCACAAGTTGTTTGATGAACTGTATTATCAATCTTGGTATGGTGGAGTATGTATGTCCTTTTCTTTCTTTGATAAAGCGTATTTTATAAAAGTGACGAGCTATGTTTTACAGTTTTCTAGGAAAAATGATATGGTTGCAGAATTATCTGTTTTTCCCCCTAAATATATGTACACTTGCCACCAAATACATCTGTGACAACTTAAGGCCATCGACGTCTCTTGAATTTATTGCATAATTTAGAAAAAAAAAATTTTTTTTT
>JAVSBT010166758.1:0-14160 GCA_033118115.1 Pharyngocirrus eroticus | reverse complement strand
TCCAGCTGTCTAAAATATGTAATATGGAGCCACTCAGAATTACACTTTCTAAATAACGTAGAAATCATAATTATGCGATTCTTTTTTTGTTCAGTATATATAGTGATAATTGCACTAATTTTCATATTTTTATGTTATATAAATCAAATTAACTTTTCAAAACGGAGTCAATGAATTTAATGGTATTTTACTTTATATCTATCTCCATTTTTAAAAATAGTATGTGATTCAGGAAAGTATGGTCCTAGTTGTGAGGGTACATGTAGTGGTCATTGTAAGAATGGAGACACATGTAACCATGTAGATGGTAGATGTCCCAATGGGTGTGAACTAGGGTGGCAGAATGAGAAATGTTATCAAAGTATGTGCATTTATTTAGATGTTTATTATCCATACATTTTTATGTTTATGATACATTCAAATAGACAGACATATGCTTATTGCAATGTTCACATCTTATTGAACTTTTGATAGACGTCACTAAATGCTGTTTTTTCACTTGTATCTATCCCATTTGTTGATACAGAATGTGTTCCAGGAAAGTATGGTCCTGATTGTGCGTCTACATGTAGTTATAATTGTAAGAATGGAGACACATGCAACTATGAAGATGGTAGATGTCCTAATGGGTGTGAACCAGGATGGCTCGATGACAAATGTGTTCAAGGTAATTTCACTGGTTTACCCATTTACACCATATTGCACAACTATTTTAAATTTTAAAAAGCACAGTCTTTTCAAAATAATTGATGGACACAAAAAAGGGATTGCTTTAGGAAAGGCTTAGAAGTCAGGAGATATTTTCTACATTTGAAGAATCTTTGGACACTTTCCTCATGATTCAAAGCGCTTTATTCTAAAAACATACATCCATGTTAAATGCTTTTGTATAGGTCTTTTTGGTGTATCAAGTTTAGAAATTGAAATCAACTATATGCGAAAAACTAACCTTGAATATTATGAATAGCCTTGTGTAGAATATTTGGTGCACTAGACAGATTTAGCAATAATCAAACGTCTTATATCTGTTTTTTTTTAATAATTTTATCTCTCTCCTCATATTCGCAAAGAGTGTTATTCAGGAAAGTATGGTACTAATTGTGCCAGTACATGTAGTGGTCATTGTAAGAATGGAGTCACATGTAACCATGTAAATGGTTTATGTCCAAATGGGTGTGAACCAGGATGGCAGAATGAAAAATGTGATGGAGGTATGCACACATTTACTAGTATTTATTTGACAATATATGAATACCCCTGATTAACAGTAAGACTCATAATAATTTAATTTGCAATGAAAGACAATTTATTATTGTACTTTTTTATACTTTAATCTCTCTCCTCATATTCGCAAAGAATGTTATTCAGGAAGGTATGGTTCTAATTGCGGGAGTACATGTAGTAGTTATTGTAAGAATGGAGACACATGTGATCATGTGGATGGTAAATGTACTAGTGGGTGTGAACCAGGATGGAAGAGTGACCAATGTGATCAAGGTTTGTGTATGAATATGTATTAAACTTTTACACATATACTGAACAAAATAAGAAACGCATAATTATGATTTCTACGTTATTTAGAAAGTGTAATTCTGAGTGGCTCCATATTACATATTTTAGACAGCTGGAAGCTGTTCTTTCTATTCGACGCAGAAAATACTATGCTTTTCTCCTAGAATACTTAAAATATGATAAAGAGGTCCATCTCGTAGATGGGATATTCCTAGAAGGGATAGAGAATACAAACCCCTCTAGGACATTTCTTGGGTTTTGAACAATTAAACCTATGCATTAAATGTACCACGTTATTGCTGACATGCAGGATACAGGGGTTAGAAGATGGAGTGATCCACCAATCTGCTATGAGCTGCTAAATGTGTATGCTTTCCTATGCTAATAAATTATATTTTGGCACTCTAGAAACGAGTGTTAATCACCAATAAGTAACCTCTCAACCCTTCTCAAGCCACTATCCCTTCCCAAGGTTACCTTATAGAAGACTCTTGGTATCAGCAAAAGTCCCCTTACTTGATTCATAACACTTTGTCTTCCAGCATCCAAAGAAAATGGAAAAACTATACTATCATCTGCCACCAGAGTGCCATGGGCCATCAATAGTTTGGTGTTTTTTTTGGTTTACAATAAATATTCATGATATCTGCAACAAGATTGGTTGGTCAAATCCCAACCAGGTTTAATTAAAAACATTCTGATTTATTGTGTTTGCCTAGAATTCTAGGAAATCGATCTTTTTACAATTCAAAATGAAAGAATTAGTCCACATCGTCTCAAATATGAAATATGGTATGATTTAGAATAAAGTTATTATGTATTTTGGGTCAGAAAATTTTCAATAATTTGACCCCCCTGGAATACTTTTTCAACTCTTTAATTTTCTTTTGCATTTGTTTTGCCATAACTTTTCAATATTGAAGAAAATTGATAATCTAATGTATATCAAAAGAATTTTTATCTTTTTAAAGAGCAGTTGGTAAAATATTGCAAAAGAAAAATGATTATGCGTTTCTTTTATTTTCAGTATATATCGATCACTTAATGAAAAAATAAAGTTTAAAATGATAAAAATAAATGCCAGTAGTAGGGTGAGCACTCAAACTCATAAATTGTGAAACATAGCCGTGTATTTGAATTGTGTAATTTTCATCTATATTTATATGTTTGTACAGATTGTGATTCTGGAAAGTATGGTTTTAATTGCGATAGTACATGTAGTAGTCTTTGTAAGAATGGAGATACATGTAACCATGTAGATGGTTCATGTCCTAATGGATGTGAACCAGGATGGAAGGATGACAAATGTGATCAAGGTATGTGCTTGGATTTACATGTCATTTAGCAAGTTTCTTATGATAGATAATACAATATAGACAGATATCGCCACTATTTGTCATTTTAGGACAAAATAAAAGGAACATGTTGATGCCTGATAATGTTAGTGTTGCCTTAAGAAAACAACCACTGATACGAAATGCACTTTGTTCAGACTGAATTTTAAGAAAACTGTCTACAATTATAATAATAAGAGTTTTATTTCATAAGGGTAAAACCTAAACAACGTACAACATTGATTTCAAAGGGCATTCTAGGGGATATTTAAAAAAAAGTGACAGAATATAGACTAAAAAAGTAAATGGTGATGGAAAGGGAATATATAAGTTCTTACATATAGATCATTTTCAGCAGTCTTGAAAATTACAAAAAGGGGGACATCATTGATAATCTATAACTATAAATTGGAAGAATTATACATGTATATTCAAAATCATCTCATAGATGCCATGACATTTTTGATTAGTTTTATGAACATATTTTCCGAACTCAGTTTGCAGTTTAAAGAGATATGGTCAGAATTGTGCGTCTACCTGTAGTATTAACTGTGCATCGGATGGTACCTGTCATCATATAACAGGGAAATGTAATACTGGTTGTAAGAACGGATGGAAAAGAGACAGATGTGATACAGGTTTGCCTAATATGAAAATATTGATATTTCAGATGATTTAACAAAAAATGTAATATCAATATTACAAAGAATGACAATTTTAAAAATGAATTTATTAAGACAATATCATGTATAATTTACATTTTTTCTAAACATTACATCTATATGGGTAGATGGGGGTCCTAATTGTATCATACATTATCTCTAAATATAGATTGTGAGATGAAATGCAATAGAATATAAAGACAATATTTGTTTTGAATTTTTTACAATACATTTTTCCTCACAGTATGTGATACAGGGACTTATGGTTGGGGGTGTGGTGAAAGATGCAGTTCCACATGTAAGAATGGAGAAGCTTGTCACCATGTTAATGGATCATGTGCTGATGGATGTATGTCTGGATGGGAAGGGGATAAATGTGGTCAAGGTAAAACATGAACAATAAACAGACAAAAATAATATCATTTTACTTTTGCCTAGATAAAAAATGATTTGATTGAAGGCAAATTATTATAGCTACAATGTGTTACATGATCCATGAACATACCCTCTGTGTTCTATTAAGTCAGATGAGGATCCTTCAATAGAAATATAGTCCATCATCACAAAAGCGTTTCCATCATTTTATATTCTAGATAATTATCAGGATTACACTGAATACTTCCTTGAACTGATTTTTTTTGTATTATTATTAGCATGCACTTCAATGAAGTACGGACAAGATTGTGGTAGTGACTGTAGTACTAATTGTGCAAATGATGATGTATGTGACCATGTAACAGGAGTCTGTCCTACTGGTTGTAAAGATGGATGGCAAAGTGATCACTGCAATTCACGTATGTATACACTACTTGTTAGATAGCAATGCTTTGTTGAACGTAATAACCAACAGTCACCATAAATAAATGTGAATGGCAACCTTTCTAATAATACAGTGTAACTGTAAGTGTTGCATCTATAACTAAGCTTACATTGGAAAGGTGTCACAAATGTATTACACCAAAAAAAATAGATAAAATCAAATCAAAACAATCACTATAATGTATTGTATCTTGTACTAAATCAACAGGAGATTATAAAGGTACTAAGAGAGACCAAAGAGTAAAACAAAAAATACAGAAAGACGATTAATAATTATCTTTATTCTTTAGAATGTCCTGCTGATTTCTTTGGAGGAAGTTGTGATGAACCTTGTGGCAATTGTTTGCAAGGTGACACATGTGACTCTGCTACTGGCCGCTGCCCTCAAGGCTGTAAACCAGGGTACAAAGATGATCTTTGCAAAGCGGGTAAGTACAATTATAAATGAGGCTTCACATTTATACAGAAACCCCCACAGAGAAATTCGATTTATATTGTGAATGAGCATCAAAAAAAAATCTTTATTGTGACATCGCCCCTACAATAGGTTGACGAGAATGAACAAGAAAGTAAACAATTACTAATTTTGTATTTTATTCGTTATATACTTTAAGGGTGTGATAAAGGTTTTTATGGCATGAAATGTGGCCTGCTCTGTGGTAATTGTTCTTCTGCTGACTGCAATCACATAGATGGTACATGTTCAACCACAAAATGCAACCCTGGATGGAAAGGTGAAAGATGTGATCAAGGTATTTGATAATTTTCTGATTAATGGCTCAGGTAGGCCAAGCCCAAAAACAAATTGCTTCTGAGCAGATAGATGTGAACCAATCAACCATAATGCAGACTTCATGAAAATCAAGGAGGCCATTATTATGTTCAAAAATATATTGTATTCATCAAAATTGATAAAGTATTCAGGGTGTACATTAAGAAAAATGAAACTTTTTTATATCATAATGCATTTCTTTTTTGAACAGTTTCTTTAGAATGTCATACTGGTTTATTTGGTGACACTTGTGATGAACCCTGTGGTAACTGTCTTCAAGGTGACACATGTAACCCTTCTGATGGAAATTGTCCAAGAGGATGTGAACCTGGTTACATAGATAATCTATGTGTAATTGGTTAGTCAAGGGATTAATATCAAGTTTGTGGGTCGTTCAGTTTAGTACATGATTCAAGGGCAATCTCTCAGCTATAGCTTAATCATAAGACCTGGATATATGATGTTAAATGATATACCTTTGCACTTACATAATATACCCATGAAATTCAAAATTACTTCTTCAAAATAACAGAATACTCAATAGATTATGAACATGACTAGTGTCAAGATACTAACATGAGAAGGTGTGAAGAGTAGAAGAACTGAATAAATGATAGATTCTGCTTTTGTGAGCATGAGTAGTATCCAGGCACTAACATAATCATTACCACACAAGTGCATAGACAAAGTAAAATGATAACAGTCCCTTGTGTTTTCTATAACCGTGTTTCTCATAAATATGGAATGACAATGAAGTAATTGATTATTTTACAGTTTGCAAACCTGGGAACTATGGTTTGGGATGTAAACAACAATGTGGACAATGCAGTGGAGCATGTAATCCTGTAAATGGAATGTGTGACAATGGAAAATGTTTGCCTGGTTACCAAGGAGATAAATGTGTTAAAGGTAAGAGGCAACAAATGTATTACCTTAAAGTTTGAATATTGACGCCTTTAAGCTAAAACCACCTAACTCTTCCTTTTTTTTAATGACTCATTATTACTCATCACCTTTTATTTTATCTAAAACTTAACAATTAGTATGCAAAGGTGGTACCCATGGAGACCAATGTCAACAAGTGTGTGAGTGTGATACCAAAAACAACATGTGTAATCATATCAATGGGACATGCCCTATAGCTGAGCCTGTAATGGATGAAAACGGAGGTAATAATTATGTTAGCAAATAATTATATTATCGATTCCAATATCTATAATTATGCAGACAAGAATATTCAACTTTGAAACTGTGTTTTTATGTAAAGATGGCTTTGGCTAGACACACTTTTGGAATCGATTAAATACAATTTTTTTAAAATTTCGTTCAAACCGCTCGGGATAGCAATGTGTTTGAACTAAGACATATAAATTCATTAAAATCGAAATAGAACTGAAAGAGCATTTGGAAGCAAATACAATTGAAATGGATAATGTTTTGTTTTTATGTAGGATCTCCAGGAGCAGCTGTTGGTGGTGCTGTTGCAGTCATAGTGATAGTTGTTCTGGTGATACTTTTGGTGTTGTTTATTGTAAGGTGAGTATTTAAGCCAATCTAAGTTCATACTGATGAAGGGTTCGATTAATTACAGTGGCATGGAAAGTGACATTTGTAACATAAAAAATAACATCTGTTGTTCATGTATTTTTTGTTTTTGCAGAAGACGAAGAAGGATACCTAGTAATGACTCTGAACAAGTGTATGAAAATACTGTAGCCTTAGAAGAGCAAGAGGAAAATGTTTATACAAAGACTTTCAAGGGTAATTGCTATACTTTTAAGTATTAAACATTTTAGAAACATATAAAGCAAAAAGATAGAAATATGCTCTTAGAATAATATCTTAAACTGCAAGTACTATAGTGTTTCTAACATTTTTCATATTATTAGGGATTGTCATAATTCTAATAATTTCTTCCCATTACCTATAATTAGTTTATAACAAAACTTTATGTCAGTATGTCTTGTTTTTCCTTGACCTACAACTATACTCACAGAGGACATTACTGAGAGAGAATACGAGGATTTGAATTTGTATGCAACTGTGGATACAGAAGACAATGATGAATCTACCACAAAGATTTCTTGCCTAAACCTTTCTGAAAGTATTAGAAAATTACAGATTGTAGAAACAGGACAGAAGAACTCTCCATTGGACATGGAATTTAAGGTGATTTCACTAATTATAAGTATAACCATTTCTTATTTTGCTAGTGAAATAAACAGCTACACAACAAAAAGGGTATCTTAATGTTATAGGGCTATTGTGACAAAAAAATAAAGTTTAATTTTTATTATCACAGGCATTGCAGCAGTTTTCAAGGCAATTGATGAATGAATATTTGAAGGAAAACGAAGGACTGAAACCAGAAAATAAAAACAAAAACAGGAATAAGAACATGGTCAATGGTAAGGAAATCATTAGGTTTTTTCCACCCTATCTATGATCATTTTCATACAATAGGATGAAGTTAGGTTAAAACATGTGCTCAGTTATGATTAAATACAAAAAAAATTAATGCAAGAATTCAAAACCTTCCCAGGAAATCATGAATTGCTTGTATGTATTATACATACTGTACTGTTATACTATGTTTTCTTGTTTTTTCTATCCCAGGGAATGCAGTACGGATACATCTTATTACCCCAGCAGTAGACAGGAATAATTATATCAGTGCAGTATATGCAGATGTAAATACATTTTTAGTTTTCTAGCTATGCACATAGCAAGAAAAAATGCAATTTCAATTTATTTAAAAGAGCATGAATATTGAATATATGCATTACTGTTCAACTCCATATTTGGTAAAAGAAATTAGATATTCTTTCTACTGTTCAGGGCTACAAGAGAAAGAATGCCCTCCAGTTGACCCAGTTACCTCTAAGTGATACAGTGATTGATTTCTGGAGGATGGTATATGGCAACAATGTTAACACCATTGTAATGTTAAGCAGTTTTAAGGTATATCACTCCCTTACCCACTTTTTCCACCTAGGTTTTAAATGTTCACATAGTAAATTATATAATGGAGCCTTATCATAATGGTTATATAGCTTTTCAAAGAGAGTCAACCTTTCAACTAGGATGGTAACATTGACTTGAAAAGAGTCCAGGACCTAAATGGTTCAATTTGACTCTTTGTTGGGACCGTTTTATATTTGGGAGAGTTACATAAACTCATTCTAGGTGGTCAGTTGGCTCTTTTTGGCTACTTTTTTAAAAATTAGACTTGAATTTCTTGTATGAGTCACTTTACTCTGATTCGGCTCTTGTTCTAATTTTTATTACCTTTGATCTTTTTTTTGAGGATAAATATTTCAAGAAAGTACCATACTGGCCAGTCCAAGAGAACAAAATGATGGTTGAAGGTCCTTTTAGAATCAGTGTGAAAGAATTAGCAGAAGGAACAAAGTTACTGATAGCTAAAATAGAACTCAAGTACAAGAAAGAATGCAGGGAGATACTAATAGTTAGTACAACCGCTTGGCCAGAGGGACGATGGGAACCAAACAGTGTTGGCATATTCCATGAGATTTATACCAATGTTCAAGAATGGAGGGCAGATAATAGAACAGATGGCATCACAGTAGTTCAATGCATGTAAGCATCACATTTTACTGTTGGACAAACCAAGCGCTCGATACACATACTTTTTGATAACTATAATCTTCTTATTTTTGACTAAGAATTTTGTTCATTAGTTTATAGTCAAACCAATTAAACATTTCAAAATGAATCAAGACTAGAATAATCATGAAATTTAGACTATACCTAAGTATTTCAGAGTCACCATCAGAATCCGTCTAATGAGAACTAAGACATATAGACAAACAATGGCAGAGTTTTGGATATCATAAAATCATCATTTTTAGAGTATTACTTATTATAATTGTTTTCATCTGATCATGAAAACATCAACTGCAGGAATACACAATTATCTAAGTAGGGGCTAATTATATGATGTGTAATTTGTTTCTTTCAGTGATGGTGGTATGAAGTCAGGCATGTATGCTGTAGTGTCATGGATGTTTGATATGATTAATGCTGAACAAGCTGTAGATGTCTGCAAGATTACAAAACATATCTTGAAATCAAGACCAGAATTCTTGGGAAAATTGGTATGTTTTTGATTTATCTATAGTGTTAATACAAATATGTTTACACACATCAAATAAGTTGAAAAGGTCATTTTAGATCAGAATGACAAAGATAAAAGACATTGAAAGCAGTCAGTAAGAGTTTATATGGTGAACCAGTCAAACGTTTTCATTGATTACTATAAACACAAATATTGTCATGTTAATTAACATCATATTATTGTCTTATCTTTTTGTAGGATCAATACAAAGGCTTGTATTTGGTTGCTGAAGAATACTGGAAATATCTACAGAAATCCTGAAAAGAAGAAACAAGTGACATAAGAACAGATTCATCACCATCATGATTATAACATATTTTGGTTAAGAACAGTATTCAATAAAAACTCTTAGTATTAGGAATATGCTATAGGAAATATGCTATTGTACAGAGTATTATCCTTACACACTGTGGTTGAAATAATCCTAGTTAGCATAACAAGTGTATCCTAGAGTGTATTAAACCAAAGCCACTGAGATATACTACTCATAGTTATTTGCTATGAGTAACCTTCATCATTAATAACGATGATAAGAATAACTGTTGCTGATAAAACATTCAAAAGTCATTCAATCAATTTCAAATTTCAAAAGATGATTTAATTTTCATAATACTTTTAAGAGCATACACATTTAAGCATAAAGGCAAATTATTGCAACTATATTATTACAAGCTGATAACTTTAAACTTAATAAAATGAATGCTAATACAAATATGTAATTAATTGTTTTGTCATTGCAAATGTTCATAGATAACATCTACGTCTTCTGGCAAACTGTGCAAGCAATGCATTTAGTTAGACTGAATAAATAGCCCTATGGAAACATGCAGTTTACGATTAAACCCATACATGCATGCAACACTATCCATTTCAGATTAATGCAAACTCTGAAAATAAACATTCTATTTTTGCAGTACAGCGCCCAGCCTTTTGAATTATGTGCCCTGTGTATTCATGAGAACTACATGGTTCACTGACGATAAACATATTTTGAGTGGTAAAGGCGTTTTTTAGTACAGCTTGCCTTGGTTAACAAAGGTTTAACCCTATTTAGAATATGCTGAATCCAAAAAAGTCGTTTACCATTACCAAGCTGTATTTTACCCTATAGGTAACCATGTATTGTGAAAGCTATTAATGATAAAGTATCCCATACGTACATTATTTTTTCTATTTTTATTTGTATTCGGCCAAGTGATGTTTTTTTCTTTTTCATTACTATACTTTGTATTACATTACTTTTTTCTAAAACAAATATTAATAGCAAAGCAAAGGTCGCCACAAGGTATAATTATTCATCTTAACAACAGAGAGTGCATTATACCCTTGTGCTTCGATTAGGACAAAAATCACTCTATAAGACACCTTGGTTAGATATAAATGACTTGTAATTACTCAGATCATTCAAGTTGTCTACATTGAAATAAGGGGGGGGGGGGGTAGAAAGCCAACCAGGAAGATGAGTGTCAAAGGTGTTGTCTATTAAAATTCCTTTCATCGTGTATGGGCTAAGATACACCAATCAGTATATTGAAAGCAGTTGATTGTGTGTGGTAGTTAGCAGCTGAGAGTTGTACTAACTGTATGTGAATATATAGAACGTTAGGGTGTAGACATCAAGGGTAAGGTAAGAATTTTTACATACTTGACTGAGAGAAATCAGTTTTAATGTAGAGAAAGGTGATGATATAACTGTAGATTTAGAGAAAGGTTTTTTTAAAACATTCTTTACAACATAACTACAATGTACAGTTTATTCGTATTTATAAGCCAGTGGATTATTGATATAAAACACAGCTGATATATATTATTTCCAAATTCTACCATTCACGTATCTGACATAAGTTTATTTGATGACTAACCTGTAATTTACAGAGTGATGTTTGTCTTAAAATAAGTTTAAAACAGATATTTTAAACATTCCTATGGGAATTTAATAAAAAGGACGCTAATCCGAATATGTGGAAAGACATATTTGGATAATCGTTCATTTTATTAAATTTGAAGTTATCAGCTGGTAATGATACTATGGGAATTTAACATAGGAAATCTTGCTCGTAGATCTGTAATATGCAACTGAAGTTAGTTGGTATAAGATTGATTGTTAGAATAGTTCAGTGGTCATAGCAAAAGGCTAGAAGGAAGAATGGTATAGTTCAAACTGGAGTAGATGACCGACTTTTAAGTATCGTTTTTTTGTTATTTAATTATAATCATATAGATTAGTAAGGTGAATATGACAAACACAGGTTTGACAACTAAAATAGTGCAGTTTCTATTTTGAAACAAATTAGTAAACAAAATAGTTATCTTTTGAGCCCTCATCTCAGTTAATGATAACAGGTTCAATTGCCTTATGCAGTATATTTTGGGACTGGGTTATATTTCTTTCAACGTTAACTACATTGGACCATATTTTTCCCTATACTATAAAACACAATATTGACATTTTCTTCTAATTCTTAAAAATTTAAAATGTGTCTTGAAACTTCAATTACTTCATATAAAGTGCATCAAAAATGTTTAGTTCATTTATTCTTATTCAATTACTTTGTTTCAATCCAAATTAAGACTTTACTCTTTTTCATTGATATGATTAACATGGTCCTTTATTTGTTTTGAATGATTTTTTGACAAGATTTTTAATTTTCCTCCATAACCCAGGTTTTATCAAAATGTATGTCTGTACATTTTCTAAAAGTAGAGTCAATTTCGTACAACACGGCAAACTTTTTGTAGCGAAAATCAAAATATTGGCTGAGATACATCATTTGTAAATTGAGAGGGTGGACAACCATAAAGTGGATAGACTGGCTGCCAAATATTTAGAAGTATACTAAATCAGAAACCCTTAGATAGAGGCAAAAAAACAAGGGCGGCACTCAAAACACAACATTACCAAACTTGTTATGTTTTTATAAATGAAATATCAAGCAACGAGACAGCTGAAACATATAAATTCCATATTTGTTCATATTTTGTCAAAACATTGGTGACAGCATTTAGTGACAGGTTAGTTTTGTACACAATGCTAATCAAATATGTGAAAAAGTAAAAATTGATGTTTTCTGGCTTTTTACCATTTAGAGCATTTGCTGATTTTTCTCAGGCTAGCAAATTTTGCAGGTCCATATGTGAACAGTTCATTAGGTGTTCTATATACATGGGCTGGGGGTTTATAGATCTATTGTAGGCTACATTATTGATCATATTATATTCTGTTGTTGGTGTATCTTTTAAACAAAAAAAAACATGAATTTGTGTGTACAAGTTATCAACTTTAATGTTTGTTTTACTTCAGTAGCATGTATTCACGAATTAAAATCAATCAATCAATTAATCAATCAAACAAACAAACACACAATCAATCAATCAATCAATCAATCAAACAATCAATCAATCAATCAACCAACCAACTAAACAACCAATCAATCGATTAAATAACTAATCAATCAATTAATCAATCAATGTATCAATCAATCAACAATGTTTTGTAGCTAAGCATATCCAAACACATAGACTCATGAGAATGGTCCACATTGTCCAGCAATGACAGTCCGAATACTTCAGTTCTGTGTCTTCGTTTGTTTTATGCAGAGGTATTCGGCATATACGTGTAAGTAATTAATATATAAAATGAATTCATATTTCACCTTAAATTACACCATTTTCTTGATTCATTATTAGCCTAGGACTGTCAAAATCGGCGACATCTTTTATTATTATTTTTTCAATTTTTGAATGACCTTTTCTTTAATCAATTCTTGTTTTACATCATTTTATAAAGTTGAATGTTCTTATTTATCAATTGTGAGCAGATTTAGGGTGTTTTGTTAACACAGTTTGGGAACCTGAAAGAATTCACTTTGACACAATTGAAACATGTGCAGATCAATGCAGAATTTATCGTAAACGATATTTTGGATTAGCGGTAAGATTATGGCACAGCTATACAAATACAATAGTGCCATAGTTATGATTATTTTTGTTTCGAAATAAGGTGAAACCAAAATTGGCTCATTCGAAAGGTCTTGGATTGCCGATTTGTAGGTGCCGGCCTTTTAATGTAATGATGATTTTATTTGTAAAATATTAAACAAGTTGGTTTTTGAGTTTGTAAAATGTATGGCACACTGGGACATTTTTGCTGCTGAAAATGTGTGTTAACTCTTCTAATTTTTTTGTAAGATGCATAGCTGTACTAATCGTGTTCGCTGTTTTCGTATACATGTTTTACAATACTGAGTATAGGGGCAGGGGGTTGTGCCTTTATGTGGAGCATCGGATTACTTTTTTTTCGGGGGTCATTCAATCTTAGAATAATGTATTCGACGCATATACTTCTATAGATATATTTCAGGAAATATTACTCATATTCTGAAAGTTATAATTAAGATATGGTTCAACACTTTTTGTTTCAGGCCGGTGCTGATTGCTACTGTGGTGATACCTTTCAACATGAAGGACTTGCTAATAACTGTAATATTGCATGTAAAGGAAACCAATCTCAAATATGTGGTGGTAATGAAGCAATGAGTGTTTACTTTGGTAAGATTGGAATTTAATGTTGATTTGTTACATAATAAATACAGAGCACCTTTAGGGTTACAAGGTTATGTTAACAGGTTGTCCCAGATATGCGGTAATTTATACCTCCATCCATTTCTATTTAGTGTAGGAGATGAAGGGAGGTATACATAACTGCTAGATGGTGCCTCTTTGGCCATGTGTTGAGGCTTGATGAACATTGCCCAGCAAACAGGGAGAGCTGTGGCCTGATGGATAGCACACTCGCTTGTCGTGCAAGAGGTCCCCGGTTTGAAACCGGGCAGTTTCAAATGAAATATTTTTCACTGGCTTTCAAGATATGTCATTCGGATGAGACAAAAACCAAGGCCCCATGTCAAAGATAACAGCATCTGG
>JAVSBT010166647.1:0-14160 GCA_033118115.1 Pharyngocirrus eroticus | reverse complement strand
GAAGTAATGTATACGTTCCATTGAGAATATCTCAGACGGTCCATTGTTGATTGATTGATTGATTTTATTCAGCAAATGTCATAAATACAAA
Organism: Pharyngocirrus eroticus; assembly: GCA_033118115.1. Classification (NCBI taxonomy): domain Eukaryota; kingdom Metazoa; phylum Annelida; class Polychaeta; family Saccocirridae; genus Pharyngocirrus; species Pharyngocirrus eroticus. The sequence continues at coordinate 14,069 of JAVSBT010166647.1, read as the reverse complement.
CATAAACAGTATATAGTAGTGTGATGATAATAAAAATAAAAAAATAAAAAGAGAAAGTGTTATTACAAGATATATTTAAAAGTGACATTTGCCTGGGATAGCCCATAGAAGTCAGAGACTTATTTCCAATGGGGTCCCTATCAACATTTATCATTCCAAATGCTGTTTTCTTGACATTGGGCTTCAGTTTATGATTACAGCGCCATTGCACAGTACTCAACTAATTATTTTTGTTGCCGTTTGTTTGAATTAGACCCTGATTCAGATACTTTATGGTAGTCTTGCTTTATGACGTCGGTCGATAATCACTTCTTATTTTTTTATACATGTACTATTAAAACTGACTATTATAAATATCTTTCCAGATTATCAAGTATGGGCTGACATCAAGAAGAAGAAGCCTGTTAGCAAGCAATGTCCATCCCTCTAGTCTTACCTTGCATGGAGACTATCTATATTACTCTGACAATACTTTCGAAACCATCACACAACTCAACAAAGATGGCAGCAGCCCTGTGACCATGAAACAGAATATAGAACAAAGTATATGGGCTGTGAGAGCATATGACAATAGACATGAAGGTAATTGATAGCAATGTTGGCACAGAACTTAGACAATTTAGAATTATATCATTATATATCATATTGATATGCCATAACTGTTAAATTTAGTTTTTATAGTCACTCATGTGGGCTGTGATTATTTGAAAAATTTAGACATTCTTTGAGTCCATATATTGTTATATGAACTTTGACCAATTTAATAAGTTTAAGATGAACCATCTTTAAAATAAGAGGCATCTTGGAAAGCATAGCTATGGATATATGAGAAATCAAAGCTCATCTACATTGAATGTATCTGAATATGTTTTAGTCTGTAGTCAGTCTGTAAGTGTAAGCTTTATTCACTTCACTGAGTCTTGATTTTTCATAGATAATTGCAACAATGAAGCTATGCGTGAAGGTCTAAACATGCAATGAAAAGAATAAAGTAGGGTTATAGAAAATGTCTATACAGTTCTGCTTTAACTTATATTAAAAATTATTTGTATTGGTTTTTTTTCATTAAGGTCAAAGCAATGCATGCCGAAGGAACAATAATGGCTGCAGCCATCTTTGTTTGCCCAAACCTGATTCCACTGCTGTCTGTGCCTGTGCAATAGGCCATAACTTGAAAAGTGATAAGAAAAATTGCTCAAGTAGGTACCAGGTCAAATTGTTGTTAGATACAGCAATACTGAATGATCAAGAACTTTTAGGCTTGTCTTTTTTAAAGAAATAACATATGAATAGCTAAATTAAAAAAAGTATTGGAGATGAAAGAAAAGAAATACATGTACAGTTTTTCCTCTTTTTTTAGGAGTTGATTCCTTTATCTTGGTGTCTCATGACAAACAGTTGAGAGCCTTTGAGCTCCATGGTGACCACAATGAGGCAATGATGCCAGTATCAGAAAACAGTAGGTTTACTTTTGCCATAATCTTGTTGATGAAGGGAAGATTATACATGTGTACCAATCACTCCACGGAGAGATTTTTTATCATTATTATTCCACAATGCCTTACAAAAGAATTACCTACTAAATAAAATTATGCAGAAGTAGTTGAAACAGGTAGGTCTAACTGTATTTCCAATGTGTGAGATGCTTGAGAATGTTTGTGGTTTTATTTTTCACTTGCTCTTATTTGAAATTGCATAAACACAGTTTGATTCCACTTTTTCCAGAGCAAAATGTTGTGAGTATTGCTGTTCACATGTTTGATCATTCAATTTACTGGAGTGATGCCAAAATCCAAAGGTCCAAAGATATGTCTTTGAATAGTATGAAGGCGGACGGGACTGAGTTCAAAAAGGTCATCTCTTCTGGAATTGGACAAATGTCTGGAATTAGCAGTGTATCAGTGGACTGGGTGGCAGGTAGGAATGTCATTTCTGTGTCATTGTAGTTGATTTATATTTTCTGTGAAGCGCCACAAGGGTTATTAGAGGAGTCCCAATTCACTCAACAAAGGTGCTCACAGGACTTTACAATATAAGTGTGTGATACGTTACTATTATTATTATTATAAATAATAATAATTATTATTATTATTATTATTGTTATTATTATTATTATTATGATGATGATAATGATCATCAACGTCATCATGATCCTCATGATCTGTTTTGTAATATAATATTGTGTAATAATAACATGATTTCTTGCTTTCTTAGATCATATTTACTTCATCAATGTACTGGATCCAGTGGACGTCTCTGGGGCAGCACGGTTTCACAGAGTGATAGAAGTGGCCAATCTGGATGGCTCGCGTAGAATGGTTCTGGTCAACTCTGAAAAAGATTCACCTCAAGCAATTGCTGTCAATCCCATCAAGAGGTATTTGTTTAGCTTGTAGCATGACCCCACAGTCTGAAAAAAACATTTAGAAAATACCAGTTTGTAGAGACATTTGAATTATCCTAAAGTCAAAATCACATTATTGATATAAATCAGTTGTTGTTAATCATATTCACATAAATCCTTGAAAAGTGACTATACTGAACAGTCTGATGACACTTGGTGGTATATTTGGGTCATAAAATATGAATGTTGCCACTGCAAATGTATTCTACGTTGTAAGACATACTTGATTACATAAAGCAATAGGCAGTTTCTTGAAATGATGAATGCTTCTGTAACACATATCTCACTGTTGATTTTCAGATTACTTTATTGGACAGATAATGGTCAATATCCAAAGATTGAGAAAGCTTTCTTGGATGGTTCTAATCGTACAGTCATAGTCAGCACTGGGATACGCCAACCTGTGGCCATAACAATTGATTACAAAACACACAATGTATACTGGACGGATACACTTGTAGATGCAATCCAAAGGGTGACATTCAGTGGAGGGGCCAGGACCTATGTGAGAAGCTTTGGTCCAAAGCCTGTAGGGGTGGCAATCCTTGGTGAAGACATGTATTGGCTTGACCAAAATTTAAAAAAGGTAAGTTGTACAACTGAAAATTAAGAAATTGTTGAGTGTAATTCAGAAAATGAACGATCTAGATAAAAAAGAAATTATACAAAGCATTAGCAAGGGAAATATAACAAATAGGCATTTCAATTTGATGAACGATTCAAGTAAAGTCTGATGACAAAAGCACAAAAATGTAGTATTTTTTACTTCTTTAGATTTTCAAAGCTAGTAAGGACCCAAGCAGTGATCCACCTGAAATCATTAAAGAAAATCTCAAATCAGGAAAAGCCATTGCCATCTATGATGAAAGTCTCCAACCAAGAGGTAGATATATACACACACACACTCTCGCTCACTCCCTTACTTATCCTCCCTCCCTCTCACTCTAACACTTTTAATAGGAATTTGTTAATATCATTTGAATATTAATTTGAAAGTATCCCTAAAATGAATCTCATATTTGTTACTTTGGAACATGTTAACTTTACACAAGTTTATTCTGAGCATGTTTCCGAGGAACACTGTTAAAAACACAATTTTTACCTGGCTATATAGAGAGAAACATAGGGGAACAGACCCAAATTGAGTAAACGCCACAAAAGTCTTGAAGCACTTTAATTCACTTATAAACTCATTATGCTTTTTGGCAAGAAATCATAGCATTACATACTACATATTACTTATGTTTGACTGTCCACTTACTGAAAAGATCAGCGTTAAAAGTTTCCTATTGCATCAAATATGACATGCTTTGATTTTATAGATTCTACCCTATGTACTGGTGGCCACAGATGTGATCAATTTTGCTTTACTAACCCTTTTACCGACCCGTTGTGTAAATGTGGCACAGGAATATTGGGAGCTGATGGTAAAACGTGTGAAGGTAAGCCTTCAAAAATCAAAATAATCACATTGATAACTCAATATTACTTCACCCTGCATAAATGTATGGATATGGGTGTGTTACAGTGTTATATCCTATCAACAACAGCAACAAATACCCAAAAGCCCATTTTCAAATAACCAGATTGTTAATGTAACCTTTTGATTGTTTATCTGCCAAGCCAAAGACACCAATTATTTATTTTTTGGAGCAGCTTGAACTGCCTAATTTGATAAAAGCTTTTCTTATATTTTTGTGTTTACATTTTTTATTTCCATCAGTTTGAATTTTTTCTCAATAGATGTTCAAGACTACTTGATATTTGCAATGGAACATGAAATCCGCAGTTTACATTTAAATCCAGATCAAGCTGGTCTTCCATTTGAGCCAGTGACAGATTTAAATGGAGCAATAGCACTAGACTTTGATTTTGAAGATAAGCTTGTCTTCTTTACACAAGTGAGAGCAAGGAAACTAAGCCAGTTTACACCAGTGGACAACACTGTGACCGACTTTGCTGTTCATGACAATTCAACAGGTTTGATTGATTGATTGATTGATTGATTGATTGATTGATTGATTGATTGATACTCAAAATAAGATTTCATTTATACATTCATCCTTCCATTCATCACTTTCTCACATACTATTTTGTTATCTATAAATTAATCAATTAGTAGATTGTTGCTTGATTGGTGGCTAATTGATTGATTGATTGATTGCCAGAATGGATGAAAGAATTAGTGGATGAATGAATGAATGAATGAATGAATGAATAAATGAATAAATAAATGGAAGAATGAATGAATGAACAAATGAATGAATGAATGGGTGATTTATATTGTTTTCTGTATGATTTATAACACCCAATGATCATGTGTATTACCAACCTTTTTCTTTTTCTTCTCTCCAGACGGGGACCACACTCATGAGGTGTACAGCCCTGTGGGTATTGCCTTTGATTGGGTCAACAAGAAAGTATACTGGGCGGATTCCAAGATCAATCGCATTTTCTCCATGAATGTCGACCGTACAGAAAGAACTACTATTGCAGTGACAGAGAGACCAAGAGCTATAGTAGTTTATCCATGTAAAGGGTAATTTTGTTTAATCTAATTTGAAAATCAATCTTTGAGAAGAAAACAACTATTATTACTCTGATAATTCAAGTTTGTTGAAAATGAAGTCTATTTAATGTATTAGTGGAAAATGTTGCATATAATTTGGCTTCATGGCCTTCTTAACTGCAAGCTCATAGCTCTCAAATATCTCTGCACATGAATTTTCATGTAAATTTCTTTTTTAAATATAATGAAAACACAGGTAGTAGAAAGAGCTAATTTTGGAGTACTCTTATATGTAGGAGTGAACACAAGTAGTAAAACTAAGCAGTTTTGTTGTATTTGATTTATTTGAAGATTTGTTTTTGTTTACATTGTACATGTATCATTCCTTGTTTTTTTTTCTAAATTCCAATCATTTCAGATATTTATTCTATGCTGACTGGGGAAGAAATCCAAGAATTGAAAGAACAACTTTAGCTGGTCAGCAAAGAAAGGTTCTCATCGAAACTGGTATTCAGTGGCCCAATGGGCTTACAGTAGACTATGAAGATGACAGTTTGTATTGGGCTGATGCTATGATGTAGGTACTCTATGAAAACAGTGAAACTTTCTATATCAGTTTGATATAAATAAAATAGTAGATTTGAAAGTAAAACTTTCCTTATGCACAGTACCTATATAAAATAATGATAAAGTCCAACACAAAAGATATGCGGTTTGAAACCTACATGTTTCGAGTCATCAAGGACTCTCTTCAGGGTTTATTTAAAAAAAAAAAAATCTTTTTTTTTGACATTGAAATTATATCATATATTGCAAAACAGATTTTCTTAAATGCCAAAAGGTAAAAGAATAAATTTACATTTCTATAAAATACTAACAAACCCCATTACTGAGGAAAGTCGCTAGGTTAGAACTAAATACATTAATATTCAATGATCTGTGGTAAAGAGTTCCAAAGAGTTACACAAAAAGGAAAATTAAAGGATTGGGGCTATGTAATTTTTGGGGGGATTATAATCTTGCTCAGGGGTCAATTTCCCTTTTCTCTCCAAGTAATCTGCTTGCATGATTATCACGAAATGGGCTAATATCTCATTTTTTTTCTAAGGGACCTGCAATTACTTTATAATGAGGAAAAATTACTGGTTTTTTTTGGCCCCTCAAGTAAATTGATCTTTGTTTGTTACATATGACTCAAAAATATTGCAACAATTGTTATCTGCTATGATAAAACTATTATCTCTTTCAATATCATATATTTCTTGCTCTGTAGGGACAGAATAGAAAGGTCAGATTTGGATGGAAATTACAGGGAGGTGGTGGTAGACACAGCCATCCATCCATTTGCTATGACTGTCTTTGGACATCATATCTATTGGACTGACTGGAATGCAGGTATGGAAAATAAAAAGTATCATACATTTCAGTATGCTTAGACTTACTTCTACGTAAGAAATAGCTGCATGAAAAATACTAGAAAATACACTGCAGTGGCTGGAATATTGTCATGCTGTATTTGGTTCTTTTGATTTTCTAATAATCCAGAAAATAAATAGTTTCGTATAGATATTTGAATATATATATCAGATTTTTTATAGCTCCTCTTAGAAGTCATGCTCTTCATTAGAGCTTAATATAGAGGCTAGGGCAACAGTTACTGGCTAACATCCATCAAGCATATGTTTTAAATGTTTATTGTTCACAGGGGGTATACTAAGAGCAGATAAATACACTGGGGCCAATCAGATGACAATGATAGCAGCCCTCCCTTCAAGACCCATGGATATCCATGTCTTCTCAGAAGCAAGACAACAAAAATGTGAGTCTTTTATAATAGTTATTAATCATTAAACATAAGTGGTGGATATTTTTGTTTGTATGTCTAAATATTTTCAATGAAATTAGGAGTATATCATGCACTTGATAATTTTTTTGCTTGTTTTTCTTCCAGGTGCAAATCCGTGTGACAATCACAATGGAGGATGTAGTCACATATGCCATCCATCAACAGATGGCGGTGCTGAATGTTCATGTCCTGATTTTTCTGGCCTGAATTTAGACAAAGGGGGTAAAATATGTGTACCCTTCCCAAACAATTGTACAGATGACCAGTTTGTATGTCAAAATGGAAAATGCATCCTACCCAGATTTAAGTGTGATCTTGATGATGACTGTGGGGACATGTCTGATGAAGATGATATCCTCTGTGGTAAGTGATACTTGTGTGTATGGATTGGATGATTATTTAATTCCGCATGTTTCAGGATGAAATTTTATAAGGATTTTATTGCACTTTCCAAAATCAATATTTTAAGCATTGTTCCAGTTGAACTCATTGTATTACTTGTCATCATAACATTTTAACATATTTTTATCCTGTTACCAATTAACTTGGGCATGGTTTTTACGAGGGAAAAGCTCACAATAGCTAAAATATTGCTGAAAATCTGAGAGTGAAAAGATGAGAAAGATGAGAAGTTGTCCCCCAAGCATGGTCAAAATGAGATGGTCACACCTTCAGATGTCCTTCCTGATTTATCTCCCTAACTTAACCCGATTCTGGGCAATCTTGTTGACAAATAGGTAATTTTCCAAAGATAGAGAATATTGTGCAAGTGTTTGATTGTTGTCTTTTTTCAGACTCTTCGTTGTATATGTCCAATGCTGTTTATATTGCGATAAGTCTAAAGGAAGACAACTGCATGAATCAAACACGTGCACGATCTCTATCTTCTGAAAATAGCCTATTTGTGTACTAGATTGTGCAGAACCGGGTCAAGTTAGGGAGATAAGATATCTGAAGGTTTGACCATTTCATTGACGTGACAGAAACTGGCAAGCTTCGTGCTATAGAAGGTGTTTTTGTTAGACACATTGCATGAATGCATAATAATTATTTATATTCCTGGCCCTTTTTAAAAATATTTTCAGCTGACCACACTTGTGACCCAGCATTGTTTGTCTGTGGTAATGGTAGATGTATTCCCCAAAGATGGCGCTGTGATCATGATAATGACTGTAGAGACAGCACAGATGAAGTTGGTTGTGGTGTGTTGTATTTTACTCCGTATTTAAGAATTATCTTTATTCAGTGAAAATACGTTCAGCCTTTTTCAATTATCTTACTTTTTCATAGGCATTTTTTTCCAAAAAAGATTTCCTAGTAGATATTTCCTAGTTAGTCTTGTAAATATTTGATAAAATCCTTTTCATTTCCAGCTTTTCCAACCTGTAGTCCAGAATCCTTTGCCTGTGCCAATTTCCGGTGCATAGATTCTACAGATGTATGCAATGGGGTTGATGACTGTAAGGATGGCAATCAAACCGATGAAAAGAATTGTCGTAAGTATATTAAAGTTGCATTTTTTTTTGAAAGTTTCTAGTCAATGAATATTATGAAATGAATATCATGACTATTGTTTTACATATTGATAATTCATGAGATATATAGGCCATTGATGCCTTGCTCTGAATAGGATTAATGGACAGACAGTGATGTGACCATACATGAATACTATTTTCATGTTCAGGTGTTATCAAATATTTCTTGTAAATAGACACTTTGTTTTTAGGTGTGCAAGTCTCGCTGTGTGAGACTTATGGTGACATGTATTGCCCTATAAGCATGCTATGTAAAGAATATAAAAGATAAGAACGAAGTTTGAAAAAGTATCAAAAATACCCATACATGAGCAGGTGTCACTGGAAACTAGCAGTTTTCACGTTTTCTTTGACACAGCCTTTTGCTTCCACTATTTTTTACTGGACAGCATAAGAAAGAATCGTGCCCTAGCAGAATCTCAAACTTGTCATTGCAGAATTTCAAAACCTGCCATTTCAAACACCCAATGGTTGTGATTTTACAGTCAAATAACGAGACAAATATCATTATCTTTTAAACTATTATTTTATCATGATAAGTTAAAATTCTATTTTATTTTTGTTTTGTGTAAACATTAAGAAACATTATATTTTATTTTAGGTCTTTATGTTTACCCTTAGTCCATGGATTTTGTCTATTTTTCAGCACCCAGAGAGTGTCCTTTAGGGTATGTGAGTTGCAGTTCTTCCAGTGTCTGTGTGATGAGACGTTGGCTATGTGATGGGGATGAGGACTGCGCAGATGGAAGTGATGAAAATCCAACATTTTGTCAAGCATTGACTTGTGCTCCAGGTGTGACATACTAAAGATATCATTGAGTCATGTTAATAAGTTCCCTGCAACTTCTTCAGGTTTCTCTGTGTGGATTTTATTTTGAGAAAAATTGATAATTCGACCATCTTTATTATTTCTATGTTGTTATTGTTGAAGCTTGGTAATAGTAATAATGATAATAATAATAATAATAATAATAATGATAATGATAGCCTTATTTTAAGAGGGTGGACCTTTCAGCTTACATTTGCTTATTTTCAAAGGGCCCTCATACATTCATCCTACTTATATACTCATTCTAAATCTAGTGACAGTTTGATTATAAATATTTTTTAGGAGATTTCCGGTGTGTATGGAATCATCGTTGTGTTCCACCTTCTTGGCATTGTGATGGGGATGATGACTGTGGAGACGGAAGTGACGAACCTGCAAATGAATGTAGTAAGTGAATCAAAGGATTAAGGATATCCCATGGTATCAGTATATTATTATAATATGCATTCTTGAAACAGTTTTGGGTCTTATCAGTTATTATAATTAATGTTCACTTTGTATTTGAGTCCTCACTGGAGTAAGATTTGGTTGATTGATTTATCTTCAGGTAGCCCCAATCGCACCTGTTATGGCGACCAGTTTACATGTAACAATGGCAAATGTATTGGTCATAGCTGGGTATGTGATGGTGATGATGATTGTGGAGACTTCAGCGATGAAGCCTTAGCATTGAATTGTGGTAAGTATAGCACTCACTCAGCATTTCGTTTGGAGAAAGTAGAGGCTGTTCATCGCATTTTTGTTTCGAAACTATTTACTTAGCCTCTAAACAGAAAAAAACCATAGCTTGATTAGGTTTATGTCTTTAATTTTTCAGTCGATAGAACCTGTTCTCCTGATCAGTTTACTTGTGAGTCAAACAAGGATGCAGGGCATTTCCCATGCATTCCTAAAGAAATGCTGTGCGATGGTGATAGGAACTGCATGGCTGGGGAAGATGAACTTCAGGATTGTCCTGTGAAGAACTGCTCAGCAGGTAAGAAAAGTGTGATGCTAATTTCAAAAATTCACCAAATTTTAATGTTCTCATACTTCAATTTCATATGTATAATGTAAAAAACAATATGGAGTACTATTTGTTCTTGAGATATTTTTTACCTTTTTGATTGTTATATCAATAACGTTGAGGAAATATGGTGAAATAATGGAAGTATTATAAGTAACAAAAACCCTGCCACTTTGAACCACCCCCACCTATCCTAAATGTCTATTCTACTCTTGAGATCGTATATTTTAGGTCAATTCAGATGCAGTAATGGTCTATGCATAATGGAACACTGGACATGTGATCATGATGATGATTGTGGGGACGGGTCAGATGAACCAGCAAATTGCAGTAAGATTTGTGGTTCACATTGTGTTTTAATCCACATTTTAAAATGTGTATTACATCATATCAATCGGATTTCAAAAAAATGCAATTACAATGAAAATTTTTAATATACCTTTAATTGTTCCAGCCTATCCATCCTGTAATCCTGATCAGTTTACATGTGATAACGGCCGTTGCATTGTGGGAGCTTTTAGATGTGATGGTGGGAATGACTGTGGAGATGGCTCAGATGAAAAAGAAGAATTCTGTTGTGAGTATTTTTTGCTTTTATCTTCAGTCATATCATCCTTAAACTAAATTCTTGTTTTTCTAGATACAATTCAATAATACATACATCCTATTTAAGAAATTAGTTGACTATTGAATGATTTCCAAAAGCTATTAATCAAAATGCTTGATAATGAATAATAATTTCTTTTCAGTGACACCACCTCCAACTTGCCCTGGTGGACAGTTTTATTGTGACAATGGAAAATGCATTGAATATCAATTTGTTTGCAACAAAAATGACGATTGTGGAGACGGATCAGACGAACCGCCACATTGCTGTATGTTTTTTCACTAAAATCACCAATAAATTTACAAATTGCTTTTTGTCAATAATCCTATTTGTTATAATTTTTCCCCCAATAATACTTATTTTTTGTATTCAAATTTACTTTTAAAGTTGTAAATGAATGTGAAGATCTGATTTCCAACCAATGTCAGCAGAAATGTGTGGATACAATCACCAGCTTCTACTGTGAATGCGACCCTGGTTACACACTCAAAACAAACAGAAAAACATGCAGAGGTAGGGCAATTACAAAATAATTATGGAATCTTATTTCAATTAAAATCATTAAAAAAAGTTTCTCCCTTTACAGTACAATGTAGATTTCATTTCATTTATAATGTTTTGCAAGGAGTCATGTACATGGTACTGAAATTACATTGAATAATGGAAACTGAAAAATATTGTGATACAATTCTTGTCACTACACTGTAAACTTGATTCAAACATTTCAAGCCACAAATTCTGAGGTTTTTTAATCTATAGATTAAAGTTTTATGATAATAATTATGATAATAATAATGATATTGATAATGGAAATTTTCCTTTTCAAAATAACAGGCAGTAGTGAGTACAATGTATAAAAATAATGTAACTAGATATTTTGAATTATACCTCTAGTACTACTAATATTGTATTCTTTTCCATATTATAGATGTGGATGAATGTAGTGAAATTACTGGATCCTGTACCCAAATTTGTGAAAACACTCCTGGGAGTTATCTCTGTAAATGTGCTGAAGGCTATAGAATGGGGCCTGATGGCATCACCTGCAAGAAAATTGATGGTTTGTAGAACAAAAGCCAATTTAATTTATTAAACTGGGTTCCCATTGGTAGAGATATTAACGTGCCTTGGTATTCAGTTGTATGTTAGATTCTTTAACTTTATCCTTGTCAGTATGCTTATGAAAAACTTGATTATGTAAACACAAACTAAGCATTATTTTGCTAGTATCCACCCCCCCCCCCCCCCCCTGCAATTTGACCTTTGAAATGATTATAGTTTATCACGATTTTAAATTCAACTTAAAGATGATCCTCACATTCCATATTTTACATTTCTGAAATGATTCTTTTTTTCTAGATATTGAGCCCTGGTTGGTATTTAGTAATCGTTACTATCTGAGGAATCTTTCTGCTGATGGCCAGTATTACAACCTGTTGTATCAAGGATTGTTGAATGTTGTTGCATTGGACTTTGACGTCAGAGAAGAAAGGCTTTATTTCATTGATATTCAAATGAAGAAGATCCAAAGAGCTTTTGTGAATGGTACAGGATTGGAAACAATTATAAGGCATCGTGTTCCAGGAACTGAAGGCATTGCAGTAGACTGGATTGGCAGGTATGTTCCTAGAATTTAATCTATGTCTGTATCTCTTTATCCTGTGTACATGTACATGATTTATATTCTACAGTTACTATTAGTTACAATAACTGAAAACAAGATATATTTGGGGTTTTATTACCTCTAGATGTATTTTTTTATAAAAGCAATATAAATGGCTTTGGTCAACAACATATAGACTATACTTTGTTCCTTTTTTTTTCTTTTAGGAAATTATATTTTACTGATTTGAAACTGGAGAAGATGTTTGTTTCTGAATTAAATGGTACATCCAGACATGTTCTGATGGAAACAGATTTGTCAAATCCAAGAGCTTTAGCTCTCCACCCATTTAAGGGGTAAGATAATAGTTGCATGTGCTGTTATTGAAGTAACCTTAAAGAATATTTTTTCACAAATTTGATTTTGCCTGATTTTTTATTTTGGTTTTCTTTTTTTGTTAAAAATTATCCAAGTAAAATAAACAACAAAGATAAAATAATCCACTTTTTTACCATCATCAAATGAAGGCTCTATTTAAACTGGAAAATTAGTAAAATTGAATCAATATATTTGTGCGAATAATGGGAGAGCTTTTGTAAAATTTATGTAAGAAAAAAGATAAGGTTTATACTTTCATATCTCTTGAAAGGAAAATTAGAAAAAAAATCTATACAATTCTCCTCATATTTAAATTCTTTCATGTTGAAGGTATGTCTTCTGGACGGATTGGGGATACACACCTTATATTGGAAGAATTGGTATGGATGGAACCAACAGGCAGAAGATCATCACAGATAAATTGGTGTGGCCTAATGGCATTGCAGTTGATTTGATCAGTAACAAAATCTGGTGGGCAGATGCACGTCTGGATTCTATAGAGTGAGTGTCATTAGATGCAGTCATTGATTGTCATAAAGCTAAAAATAATGTTTTTTTTAGTGTAGGGATACTGGAACACAAGAATATGAAACATGAAAATGGAAGGTGAAAAACAGATAATCTCAAATTATTTCCAAGGACTTCCATGGTGTAGTGGTCAGACCCCAGTTTGAACCTCAGAAATGGAGAATTTTGTTCATGCCTCTCAAATCCAGTGAACCATAACTGGCTGAATTAGAGGATTTTGGGGTGTACGCTGAAGCTATGTTAGTGGAAGTGACAGTCTTCTATCTCAAAAAGAGGGCAAATTAGTAATAAGTCACTGACTGTTATGAGCTTTTCTCAGTGAATATCATTCACTAAAAAAAATCGTAATATCTTTTATCATATCTGCAGCTGATAAAAGTAAATAATTATCTAATCAGGAACAGCAAAAATTAGTTGGCTTTTTAATTTTTTTTGTAATTTTGAATGGGGTAGTCTTGGCTTTCATTGTAAGATTTAGAATTTTGTCTACCAAAGCTGTCCACTGTGGATATCATGTGTATTGAGGAAATGACAGAAAAATTGAAATCTACAGTTCTATGATGAGGCTAAATATTACAGTCCCAATTATAGTCTACTGAATGTGAGTCAGAAATAAATGTTTATCATGAGAAATATTGGGAGCATGGTGGCTCAGTGACAAAGCATGCGCCTAGTGGTCAGAAGGTTGAGGGTTCGATCCCCGGCCTTGCCCCATGTCTGTATCCTTGGGATAGATACTTAGTCCCAATTTTCCCTTCTTCACCCAGGAAACGTCAAATGGGTACCAGAATAATACTGGGAAAGTAACCTGCTATAGACTAGCA
>JAVSBT010166646.1:0-30920 GCA_033118115.1 Pharyngocirrus eroticus | reverse complement strand
TTTAAGAGTTTGTGGGATAAAGTATAGGGTTGTAGTATACCAATTCCTCACAAATGTATACACCGCTTTAAACAAAAGAAAAGTTGAGCTTGCATATTATATCATACTACCGTCCCAGGTATGAAGAAATCTCCATTGTTAAGATAGGCTGGGGCATTGATTCAGTGGATATAGGTCTGCCAGGGATAATGAAAAAAAATCTTTACGTTGACCCTGCATATGATAAAAAAAATAATGTAGTCTTGCTAGTCTTTTTGAGCTACATAGTGCATAAGCATTTATAATCCCTTATGTATTTTGCTACAAAGTTTCAAAATTGTTTGTGTACTCAAACTACTTAAAATTCTATTTTGAATGTTGTTAGCAAGTACCTACAATTCAGCCCAACAAAGTAAAGTGCACAAACTGTTTTCTTTAAATGCTAAGGATTGTTAGTATTACATCATGTATTGAACAAGAAATTATAGTGTCCGTGGATTCTTATATATACTTGCATTTTCTCTATGCACACACTATTTGTGTTAATATCTCATAAGATAATATTTTACTTTCACAGATGGATGGATGAGTGTTGAGTTGATCACAAAGATTAAGCTAGACTATACCTACAGATTCCATTGCCAACTGAAAATTAATAAAATTATAGTAAAACAATAACTCTGAAAATCATGTTTGCTTGAGTCATTTTTAAGACAATGGGATGGTCGCACCTTCACATGTCGCCTGATTGCTCATAACTCAGAAATTAGGGAGATAAATCAGGGGCGACGTCTGAAGGTGGGACCATCCCAATAATATGTTGTTGAATTTTCGACTGTTCATGTCATCAACAACATGGCCATTTTCTTGATAATAAATCAAGCAAACAAGGGCTTCTATGGCTGATTTGAGTTACCATGTTCGTCAGAGACATGCATGCACTTATGATATATTCACATGAAATCCTGTCTTATTGTGAGAAAATCCACAATCTTGACCCATAATTCAATTTTTGAGAGCCCTTCAAATTTTAAAGAGACCCTTTGGTTGAAAAAAAAAAGGTCATTTAAATCTCACCGTTTATTGAATATTTCCAATGACTTGTTACTTTTATATTGTTTAAAGAAAATGGAAATAAGTGGAGTGTTGACATTTTAGAAAAACAAATGTAAAAACAAATCTGTAACTACTGTTCTTAGTCTAGGAGTCCTATTTCTTCTTTTTTTTATACCAGAAAGAGGCCTGATCCCATGTTTTATAAAAATCAAGGAATTGAAAGAACCTTAAATAATAGATAGTGAACTTAGACATACTAAGCAATATTTCAACCAGTGGTATATTTGTATATAATCTATATGATTTATCTATTTATTTTCTTTCTTTCTTTCTTAATTTTAGGCAAGAAGTGTTGAATGGAAACCCATTGGTTGGCTGTGTGCTCTCATTCTTGCAGATGCTGTCTTTGTCTTAGTTTGGTGTATTTTGTATACCATGGAGCTAACTGTGGTAAGTTTAAAATGTGCTAGAGCAAGTGTGCTTGTTACAAAGACCAGAAAAGCACATTAAATTGATTTCAATTCAGATTGACAATCAACCAACTCATCTGCACTTGCTATGTAGCTTAGGGAATCCACTTACCAAGCAACTTCTTTGATTTCAGACTGCATTTTTAATCTAGATCGAGAACTGGATACAGTGACTTTAAATCACAAAGATATTCTGATAAATTTTAATGACTTACTTAGTGGATAGTTTGTCTACTAGCTGATCTACTAGATTAAAAGTGGATTATCTAAGCTACATAGTAAGTTGATTTAGATGTTCACACCAAATCCCTAAGCTACTTGTGGTCGATCCAAATTGTAGTATCCAGATCAAAAATGTGGTCTGAAACCAGTGTGGTAGGTTTATTCTTGGAATGGGACAACAAAATCAATTTTAAAAAACAAGATCTAGTGAATGGATTGAAAGCTTTGGGAATTCATCTTTTTTATTCCTTTTTATTCAATTGTACAGACTGTCATAATTTCTAGTAAATATTCCAAACTCAGGTTAGGAAATGACTCAATACAATGAATAGCCTCTAGTGATTTTGGTTCTTCTTCTAAACGTTATTGTATTTTTATTTTTCAGGTTGATGAGGGGGAAAAGACTTTGTATATGTGTAATGGCGAAAATAATTATGAATGGACAGTGGCCATGTCAGCTGTTCATGCAGTTCTTCTCTTGTTAGCAGCAATCATGGTTTGGCCAGCATTACATGTGTAAGGATATGTTCTTTTTTGTTTGTTTCATTTAATTGATTGCAATAAATGATACATTCCATTGCCAACTGACCATTTGTAGAAATATAGTATAGAGTTGTAAGACTAAATGTCAATCAAAAGAAATAAGTTCTTTAATTCTTGTATGCTTTCCAGAAAAATTAGGAACTTTGTTATCTTTGGGTAGTTAGTAACTTTGGGATTGTTGCCTCTCTTTTAATTGTGTTTTGTTGTACACTCATCTTTATTTTTATTTTTATTTTCCAGATCAAGAAAGAGAATCTCCTTTGTAGAAAGCCAATATACTACAGTCATTGTATACAATGCTTTCTTTGCCACAGTTGCAGGAACATTATTTTATTTTTTCTATGAATCTGAATCAGATATGACAATAAGATACGCTGTCATTGGGGGTATTGAACTCTATGTTGTTCTCTTCACAGTCATGGCTCTCCTTATTTCAAACGTAAGTTCATGGTTTATCACTGATAAGAATAGAATAGGCCCAACAAAATCATATTCTTGTTTCCCACTTCCATTTAAAGATAAACATTAAACAGAATTCTGCATTTTTTTAGATATTTACGTACAAAAATTATAGTATTCAAACGATTGCTGCATATGAAAATGAAGCTTTGTTCATACATTCTTCAATGAGGCTTTGGGTGCCTGTGAACTTGTATTTGTCAATAAAATTGGAATTAGGCAAAAGTAATTAGGGTGGTTGGGCCAATGGAAGCAAGATTATGTTTTTTGTTTGTCCTAAATGATTTTTTGTTCATCTCGTAATATATAGGCCAACTTTACATTTTTGCCTATTCAATTAAATAGAATTGACCAGAAACATAGCAGCACCACACAGACAAGCTCCTGATGATTAGTTTTGGTAAGACTAAACTTGGATGGATTTAGTCTACTATATAAGCTGGGGGAAAATATTTTCAGTTGCACATTCTTTGGAGTAAGGTAGACCTTTTAAGCCCAAAACCTGAAAACCTAAAGAACAAATATTGCACCTTGGTCCTTTATATGTGCATTTGCTTGAAATTCTACATAATCAGTGCACCCCCTCCCAGGCCCCTGCCCCCACCCCTTCTCCTCCACCAATTTAAGAAATCCATCCAAAGTCTCACCAAATCTTGAGAAGATAGTTTTTATAAAATTGTTGAGTTTATTATGTAACTTACAATTTTATGATCCGTTGACTAATATCCGATATACACTCTTTAAATTCAAAGTTCAAACATGTGAAATATATATATTTTGTCTCACCAGGTTGCAAATGACTTTGACAAGGTAAATTTGTGTAAAAAGACCAATATTTTATCATTTTAAATCTCCCTCTCTCTCTCTACTATCAGTATCACACTGGTCTGATAGTATGGTATTTCATATCTTTTCACTTTTGGGTTGTTTGGGATTTAATCCTGTTACTTGAGAGTAATTTTCAATTTTATTTCATTTTTAAGCCATTGATGAAATTTGTCTATAAAAAAGACTGGAACATCCAACATGTGTAATTATGTACATAGGATATGTGTTGTTATATTACATGCATAGTGATATACCGTTACAAATAAAGCACTGTAAATACAAAAATGTTTACAGGGTATGGACCAGACTGATTTATCCCCAAATTAAATTATTGTGACAAACATTCAAATCATAGTCTTTTTCCTTAATAAACATGATATGCGGTCCCCCTTATATAAAATTCTATAATTATAATCTAGTGCTTGGAGACTAAATTTGTTCATGAAATTCTAAATATTTTCTTAAACATCAGTACTTTCTACTAATGTTTAAGAAAATTGCATTTTGATTCTGAATAATTATGTTACTTTTTTGTGATAACATCACACTTTTTCTATTCTATAATATGATTCAATGTGTTTTAACAGAAAACAACTTATTTTTGGTTTCTATAGGATTCTGCTAGACTTTGTTCATATGTTTGTTTTTCTATGATGTTCCAAAACATTACCATTGAAACATTTGATAAATTCACAATGTGGTCAGTAACAAATTTGGTGTTGAATGAAATGCATTGTATTTATGCCTTCATAACAAAATACAGTATGTCTATTCTCTGTCCTCCAGGCCTCTGCAGCAAGAAATCCAATGTACAAAAAAGATGATGAAATGACTTTGAATCAAGTCGGAGGAGGAAGCCATCTTGGCTCAGATATTGACAATGATGGCTATATTCCACCAGTAGCTGACCATTCTAGCCCCAAATCAGGAGAGGTATTCTCTTACTAAGAATCACATTTTTAAAATGGACTAGCAATATTTCAGAGTAGAATTTTTTTCGATGGTACTACAATAGTGTCACCAAAGGGTGATGCTGAATATTATGCTTTGTTTTCAAAGATCTTTAAGATGCATATTTTGAAGATCTGTGTTTTATATCGAATACTCTCAATGTATATTTAAGTAACTTCTTCCCCACAACTTGCTATATTATATGATCATCATATTCACCTATTATAGTAAACATGTAACTGAAAAAAAACTTTTTGTTCAAAATGTTACAAAAAATAGTAGATAGTTGGATTTTGTAAATGAGAGTTACTTTTCAAACTTGGTAGCAGAAATAAACTTGTTGATGTAGATGGTTTTCTGTTAACCAAGCTACATATTTGCTTTTATTGAGAGAAATGCTTCTAATTGACATGTTCAAATGTTTGATGATAAGCATGCATGCAACAAAATGTACAAACTTACTTCCTTACTGAAAGACAGAGCCTTGTTATACAAATGTTAATGAAAATATTTTACATCTTCTGCCTGTAAAAAAAAGGGTACAATTGATTATAGTAATGCAAATAAAACATGATTTCTGACTATCTTTCATTACACTAGATTAGTTTTTGTATTGTCCAAAGAGTTTTATATATAGACATTTGTCACTGCATGAAAAACATCAACAAAAAAATGTAAACTGTCCATTTTATTTATCCCCCCTAAGGGAAGCATCCATCATTGTGAGAGTAAAAGTCACTGTTTTGCATGTTTAGACGTCTGTATACAATATCAGTGTGACGATGCAGGTGATACGGAGTTATTTTTTATTATTCTAGGATAGTCTATCTATCATAAATGTGATTGAATCACAATATTAAGTCATTTTTATATTATAGATTTTGTCCACATGATATGATTATATAATCTTTGTTAGCAAAAATGTTACTGGTTCCAAGATTCATACTGAAATAAATGATTCTACGTTGTAGCACAGGTATTTTTTTGGGTAGAGATTTTTCCTTACCTCATGACGTTTCAACTTTATTCTAGAGGTCTTGATCAACTAAGTGGTCGCTTGACCAAACATTTTCTTGCAAAGTGAGTGATCACATGAGGGGTCACTTGACCAAGAAATACCTAAAAGTTGTTACAATGAAGAATAATTCATTTCATTAAATATAATCTTTGGTTTTAGTTATGTTTTTTTAAATGGTTTTGTTCTTGAATCTCATCAAAAAGCTAGTGAAACCTATCATTGGATATAAAACAGGGAGGGTTTACATGTATGTCACAATGTATGATGTAATATAATTTTATAAGAGTTGCACAATCTGATTTCAAAATAAAAGATATACCATTAAACTTGATTTCTTGACGTTTCTCCTTTCTAAAAAAAACATTTTGAAACACAGGCTATTATATAAAAATTTGACAGACTTTGTCCTTTTATTTTACTTTTTTCACATCAATAGGGAACTTTTGCTCTGGATCTTTTCAGTCTGTAGACAATAAAATTGAGTGACTAGTGGGTTAGTTTGCTATAATTTTTTGCCTAAATGCATGCTCACAAACTCCCAGTAGATTAATGAATAACATGAGTTTATTAGAATGTATTTCGGTAAGAAATCATGTGCATCAAAAAACCTACAGGTTACTCATGTTTGATAGTCTACAGACTGAAAGATCAAGACTAAAAGTTCTTTATTGTCATATACATGTATTTAATTACTGTCACCGCAGTAAAGCTAAAATTCCAGTCATACTATTCTTCTTTCACGTTGTCTTGAATGTATTTCCTGTCACAAACCTTTTGAAACATTCCAAGTCATCATTGTGTACTACTTTAAGAATTCCTATTTTTTATCATTATTGTTTTTATGCAATGCAAATAGTGGTTAAATGTTTTAAAATGACGCTATTCAGACATGTGCAAATTTCTTTATCTTTGAGGCTGTCAGCTTTCTCAAATATTCAGTATAATTATATATGTGTATTTTGTACATGTTTTGATTACATGCACAAGGCTTTAAAATTAAAATTAAACTGAGTCCGAATATGGAGAGTTGCATTTTATTTGCTAATTTTCGTAATAAACAATTAATGCCTGAAAATGTAATTGTTTATTGTGAAAATTAGCTAATAAAATGCAATTCTCCATATTCAGATTCACTTTTATTTTAATCAGATTGAAATTGTCAGATGGTGCTTTAGTATTTTTGTTTATCGAGCTTTTGTCAAACGTGTAAAATGAATGACCAGACTGAATATGTGAGGGGAGGTTTGCATAATAGTCCTATTTATAATGTAAGACAGTTATCATGCAGATCCATTTACTTTGAAGGCTTCCCATGAAAGATGAGTTCACAAAAACAAGTTTCATAGCTTCTTGAGTCATTTGAAGATTGCATTTCATTGTTAAACTTATCATTGTGTTTATTTTTAAGCAGCTTTAATATTGTATGCACAGTTTCAAAAGCTTACTAAAATTCAGCAGTATTGAAACTCTAGTAACGCTGGTAAGTAAGTTATCATAGTCAAACCTCTCCTATGTTACCAATAGCATAACATATATGTATACATTGGCACATTACATATTAATATAATATTATATAAACATGATTGAGTATTGTCTTTTACATTTTCTCTTTTTCTTTCTTGGTCTTAAACATGTAATTTGAAAAAAAGAAGAACCTATCTGAGAAGCCTTTCTATAGTTTTTTTTCTGTATATGACAAATTCAAACAAGGATATCTTGCTATCGTTTCTTTTACCTGCTCATAATTTTAGTTACGTTTTACATTGAACAACGTTTGGACTATACTTTTGAAATCCTCCTCTATTGATCTGGTCAACTCCACATTCGATATGGGGTAAGTCTTTAAGGATAAACAAGACTATTTGTGCAGAAAATAGATCAAACTCATACACCACACACACACACACCCTTGTGAGGTAATGCTTCATTCAAATGATTGCTAATTTTACATTGTACTATTAATTTTAATGCTGACCGTTGATTAAATGATACCCAGAATAATATATTGCAGACAATATGCATTTATATATCATTTGTTTAAGTCATTTCAAAGATCAGAAGGTGATTGTCAGTAGAAGGACGGGTAACCAATGTGCACTGGATAAGCCTCTGGGGCTAAACCAGACTATTGATAGCTAGGTCATACACCACACACGTGGGGTCATGGTTGATTTGATCTTGTCCATCACAAGGTATATATAGACAAAGGTTTTATCGATATGAGATTGTTAAGAAATATAGTGGCCTTTAAACATTTATGAATGAGAATTTAGATAATATTTATGAAACTTTTTTTTATAAAATTAGTTAATATATCAAATTGATAGTTGATCAATCAAATTGAATCATCCTTGTAAACAAAAAACTAACATCTTGAAGAATAAATCTTACAGAATTGACAGTAAATTTTAAGAAAATATTTGTACAAATTGTAGATCATTGATTTTTACATTATGCAGACTACAGTATTTACAAACTTACCAACTTTCAAGAAAAGGAAATATTAAAAGAATCAACCTTTGATATTTTGAAGTTTAAAAAGCAGCTTATAGTATTTTAAAATACTTTTTTTTATTAGGATTATAAGGCTACAAACTGTAAGTTTAAGTAGTTACTCTATCCTACTAATACATTTTTTATGTGTTTCTTTGCTTTCATTTTCCACAATTTCCAAATGTAAGACAAATATTTTTTTACTACAAAGACAATTCGAGAAATGTTATTTTTCAGCTGTCTTCTCAGGATAAACATGTTAATATTTCAAATGGGTCATATTTTGTGCCCATTGACAAAAAAAAATCATATCGCAGGTATGCCTATTCATCATACATTTAAAAGGGCTTTGAAAGACTGTGAAAGCCCCTTCTTTGTGATGTAAAGTGTTTCTTTCTGTGGTGTCAAACCCACTCAGCTGAAAAAAGAGACATTACTCTGTACAGTGTTTACATGTCTTGAATTGCAGACGTTTCTGGAAAAACATATGCTACAGGTAGCTACAAATAACAAGATTGGAGTATTACTTTAGGCCATCATTTTACAACATGGGAATGTAAAGGATATCCGCTGTTATTCCAGGTATGTTTTTATCTTTTCCTTAAACAGTCACAGGAGTTATAAGGAATATTGAGTCACAGGTGAATGAATCGTGACTATTGGAAAAGATATCGTCTTTGAGAACTGTCATGTCTATGTTCATTTTGCATGCATAAATATGTACATATAGGTCTTACTTTAGCCAGTATATAGTTGTGTGTATTATTGCTATATTAGTATCATTCATTTCAGTTCATCGCATGATGGGGTTGCAGGTCCAATGACATTCTGTAGCCACCTTTTCCTTGGACATATTTCCCTTGAACCGTCATACTGACAGTGCTTATTGAACAAATCCCTCTGATAGATTGT
Source organism: Pharyngocirrus eroticus (assembly GCA_033118115.1). Taxonomy (NCBI): domain Eukaryota; kingdom Metazoa; phylum Annelida; class Polychaeta; family Saccocirridae; genus Pharyngocirrus; species Pharyngocirrus eroticus. The sequence continues at coordinate 21,989 of JAVSBT010166646.1, read as the reverse complement.
TTTGATTCTCATGCAAAATCAGATTCGTATCTGTTCATTTGAGATTTATCTTAAAAAACTTCCCCAAGCAGCACCGTGTTTTTATTCTCCAGTTGACCATAGGAGTAAGGTGGGGGTCCTCCAATTCAGTTCATATGTGAGGAAACATGTAGCCTTCTAAGTTATTCTTTAGGATAGATTAAGCCCCCCTTTCTATGCAAGAATAGAACACAAAAAAAATAAAAGATGAACATTTAGTGCTACACTGTTTTTGTAAATCCTGATTCTGCGACTGGCATTTTAGGCTTGTGTGGGAGGGTTCCTGTACATGATAGGGAGGGGTCTCTGACGCAAGAGACTCAAACACATTTCTTAAAAGAAAGATATATAGTTAAATCACATATTTTGAAAGGAGAGTCTGTTTGCTTTTGAAAAGACCCATAACTCTTTAACAGGAAAGAATGACAGTAATAGAATTGAAAGTATATTTTAATTTGATAGAATTTTAACCACCATCTGGAACAGAAAACATAGTTTTAACTTTTTCTAAACTTGGGTTGATGACATGACCCAGATGCAGATGACCACACAGTCAGTTCAGGTCATAGGCAATAAATCACTGATGCTGGGACCAAGCATTGTCATAGAGCCTTGGCACAGCAATGAATAGACAATAGACGTGTTTGACCTGATAGTGTATGGCACTTAGATATATTTTCTGCTTGAATTAATTACCCTTTAGAAAATGTACTTATAGCCATAAATTGTCTTTGGATATGTGGCCAAATTCTTAATAATTGATTGTTGGATAATTTCTGAAATAAAAATTAAAACAAATTAAAAAACATGATTTGTTTTCTACTTTTTTTTTGGAGGGGAGGGGCCGTTAATTCTTAATCAAAAGACACATTGCAACAGCTTAAGAAGCAAGTTGTAACTCATCTATTTAAGTGGAATAATAACCTTAACAGCAACTACAATATGTTCATGGTTGCAAGTGGAGCTGGACTTGAGAACTAGAAAAAAATTGTGAAAATGGGGCTCCCTCCATACAAAATAATGACTCCAGCTTCATCAAACCTACCCCCTCCCTTATAATTTTTTTCTACAATTGCTAACATCAGGTATATTCTGTTTAATATAGTATATGTTTATATTCTACATAAGCATATACTATATAAAAGCTTATAAGCAACATTCATTAAGCAAAACATAGATATAACAATATTGTCTTCTAAAAACAGCAGCCTTGACATAGCTACAAATCAACTTCAAATTACAACTACATGTACCTTTCTTTTTTAGCATAGGATGATATGCAGCCTTTACCCCCTGTGCAGATGTCTGGATTTAGATATATTTTCAAAAAGAGGATCCCCTGATGCACAATGTGGATTGAAACTTTTGGAGAGATTGAGCTGATTTGGTTTTTTGTCTTTGCGAGTATCGCTGTGATCAATCTTGTATTAGCGGTTATTGCACTTGTATTAGGATGCATTGTGAAAAGACCAAGGTAAACAGACAAATATTCATTTAAATTGAAAATGTTGATTATAAATATAATCATTTAAATGATCACTGATCATGTTCTTACACTCAATATTAAAAAATATTTAGGAAACTGCATTGTTCCAGCTTTTTAATTGCAATAAGTTTTATGGTTTTGAGTATCATCTCAAGATGGAGTGTAAACTGAGACAAAAGTTTGTAAACAAAAAAATGCAAAATACAAGGTACAAATTAGATGATTTTTTAAAATTAGCGGACAACATGGCATAGGACATTTATTAAGGAAATGGTTAAAATTTGAAAAAATCAAGGGTACCACATAATACATGTACTATATAATATGAATGAAACTGTCTGGTCCCAAGTTGTTGACTTATTTGCACTCTGATCTAAAGTGGTTTTGATCTTGTATACTTTAAAGCCACCAGCTAAAACGATCAAACTCTTATGATCAGTTTATCATTTTTTAATTCATCAAGCTATATATCTTTACCATCCTGATATATCAACATTTTCAATTTCGAAATCTTATATTATTTTTCATTCATTTTAATCTTCAGGACACCTGGTCAAAATCTGGACCAGTTTATGGTGCTTGGTTGTGTATGTCTGATGCTACCATCTGTGTTCAAAGCTTTTCAACCCAAATGGTCCACCCCTAGTGTTTTAGAGTCATTTTGTCAGGTAGGTAGTGGAATTAAGGGAACAGTCTCCAAAATTATAAAATTTGAGTTGGTAACATTATTAACCAATTTTGGCTTTTAACAATCGGTCTTGATTCAGCGTTTACCAAGTGGCGGTCAATTCAAGATGGACGCATAGCATGCATAGGCTTACTGTACTTATAGATTTTCTTATACTTGTCCGCATGTAGTGTCCAATGCTCAGAACTCCGATATACTCAGGTATCGGACAAATAGCTAAACTATATAACAGGTATAAATTGCAGAGACTGTTCCTTTAAGTACAGTAATTCTATTCCATAATTGATCAATTTCAAGAGTTTTTTTCTTGTTAATCATACCTTTATTTCCCAATAGTACATACATGTACTTAATGAATAGGAATTTATCTAAGAAATTACACCCCTAGTCACCAAAGTGCAGAACCGTGTTATCTAATTTTACAATAAAGAGCACTGAAGAATTATAGATTGCCTTGCTTAAGGACACACGTTAATGCCTTGTCCTAGAATTGAGCTGCATTTCTGTAAAAAAAAAAATCAAACTTTAAGAATTCACTATAACTTACAATTAAGGCACTTTTGGTATTTTTACTAATTTTTACCTTTATAACACACAAAACTGCTTAAATCTTTGAGAGAACAGACTAAAACTCTCTTTGTGACTTGTTTTGTTTGTAACTTTGTGTAGAAAACAGGTTTAGATTTCCTTATCACAATCACCCCAAAATATTTATGCAAAATTCACATAGATTCCATAGTATAATTGTATCTAACCTATGTTGAAGAGAACAATAGTTAGCATGAACAGGGTTAGATGTTGTTTACAGATTGGTCTATAGTCAGAACATGAAGTTCACCGTAGCGAAAACCTAAAATAAGTTGTGGGTGTCAAAGTTATTGTACCATGCAGTGCTTGCCTATAGCTTTTCCTTTTGTCACCTGCTACGTGTCTTTATGATAAATATCATTGCCTCAAATAGCTATGATATTTATTGTTGAAAAGAATTTTATAAAAGGGAAAAGTAATAGAGTCGTGATCTTAGAACTGTCTTGACTAACAAAGCAATGATTAAGTGGTTTATTATACTTTTAGACAAAATGATATAGAACATTTTTTTATTTTTTTTATCATTCATAAATAAGAGAAATCTAATCATAGTTTTCATTCCATCAAGATCTGATTTTTTGTCATCAGTTGATAATTACCAGTATTTGAACACATGACCCAACTGAATTCTCTGTTTTTGGTGGTTTTAAAAGTGTAATCAATGCATAATGATAGGACTAAGGCCTGGGCTAAAAAGCTAAGTTTAAAAAATACTTCAATTTGAAGTTCAAAATCTATAGTCTGGAGAAGTACTTGAATAAAAATACACACATCAACTATAATGAGCATTATGTTCAAATATAAATGTAATACTACAGAATAGTTCCTAAACAAAACCAAAATATTACAGCGTTGTGCAACATATTTTCTGTTTCACATAATTATGTAATATTATTTTCAATTTTTTTTTCCAGATCCAAATAGCGTTTTATACAGTAGGTTTCTCTCTTTTGAATGGAGCCCTGGTGGTGAGGTCAGGAAGTATTTGTCATTACTGTAAAGGCCATGTTAATTCAGAGGTAAACATAAAATTGATTGAATAAATTAGTGTCAGTAGTTGGTTAGTTGGGCACTTAGCTGATTGGTTAGTTGGCTGCTTCACACATGAATGAATTGGTTGGTTGGTTGGTTAAATTATTTGTTCATTGGTTGGTTTGTTAATTCGGGTTTTTTTGGATGGTGGTCTATTGTTTGATTGGTTGTTTGATTGATTGATTGATTGATTGATTGATTGATTGATTGATCGACTGATTGATTGATGTGAATCTTGTAAATGACTGTAATGGTAACGTTTTTAATAATACCATCTCTTTTTTGTTTATATAGGGTAGAGGTATCATGTCAGCGCTTTGGATGGTCATCATCACCATATTTTCTGCCTTTCTAGTCATTCTTTGGGCATTGAGATATACACCATACCTAGAGCCTCAAATGAAAGTATACACAAATGGAACAGTAGTAAGTTATACACACAAGATATGCTCAAGTAAATTTACTGAGACCTTTATCCAATCCACCTGTAAACAAAAATACTCTGCACCATTTGATGACTGACTACAATCAGAATCAGTATGAAACATTTCCAAGTTTTAAGAGTTGAAGTTTGAAGAGACAGTAACACGCCACACCCATGAAGAACTTTTGTAGCATCCTTATTAAACACTTTTAAGGTCTTCTTGACATGAGTGTAGGACATTAGTATAAGATATTTTGGTACTTTTAATCTGGGTATCTGTTAAATAATAATCATAAGCAACTGAACTGTATAAAAGGTTGTGTTCAAAATCTTAAAAATCAAAATAACTTTATATCATTCAAATAAGAAGGAAAAAACCCATTCCTACAGGAGTACAGGTCCACCTTCAAAATCCACTGTTATTGACCTTTCATTACTTTGTTCACATCCTTGGCAAAGACAATACTTTCTTAACAAACCTCATTTTATTCTTTAATTAATGTTACATAATCAAAACATGTTTACATATATCAGGGGTCAACATAAGGATTTTTGTTCACTGTCCCACTTGGACCTGTAGCAAATATTTCTACAGGTCCACCTTTAAAATCCACTGTCTCATATTTACTTTGGAAATTTCTTCATATCTGGGACAGTAGGGGAATATCCAATGTTCCGTACAGACCCCTAACATTCAGAATCCAAGGATCTATCTTGACCATCTTGGGGTTTGGGACCTGTGCGTATTCCTTTATGTTGACCCCTGAATATAATTATATGACAAGTAGTTTAATTTTAGGCCTTAATTTTCATTAAAAAACCATTCTGTGTGGGAATTGTTTATGTTAACTTATAAGTATCATATTTTATGCCATAGAGGATTTTCAAAAACTTCCCAAAATAAAAACTTTCTCCTTTCTTCTATTTCAGATACAAGGAGATATCTATTTTTGCAATGGCGAAATGATAGATAACTTTGAAATAGGACTAGCATCATACTTCTTTTTATTATTACTTGTAGCAGCAATTGTGGTATGGGCAGCCTTAGATGAGTAAGTTAATTAATATTTCATTTTTGACATTGTTTACAGTATAGACTGGTAAGACTAGGATGCATGATTAGACATATCAACACAAAGTAACTAGTATTAAATTAATCAAAAGAAAAAATTGGCTTGAGACAATTGGGGTTCCATCTTGGATCTTTCCCATGTAGGTTGATACCACAGAGATTTATTCCAAGGAATGAAGTTGCTCAAAGTGTGAATCCTATAAATTCTCAAACTATTGCTTTGGCAGCTGAGGGTTCATTTCCTTTCTTTTTATCAATATATTTAGAGAGAAAAAAATGGGGGGAGGGGATGGAACTGAAGAATTAGAAAATCAAACATGTTATTCCCTATTGATAACAATTGTTATATTTGACCTTGACCCTTTATGCACCTTTTGAAATAACAAAAAGCAATAGCAAGAGATTTACACATGGATGATAGTACTAGTATTCAAATATTACTAGCATTTCTTTCTGCTTAGTGTCTTTACGACTTTTACTTATAAATACAATAAAGTATAAACCCATTTGTTCACAAATCACAAATAGCTCCAATGGAACTTCTAATTTAAGTAATATACAAACGGGCAGCATTTCAGCTTTAAATTTGATGTAAACACTTACACATCCAATAATGAATTTTGATTGGGTATGGATATCTGTAAGTTCTCTTCAGATTTGATCTCTTGCCAGCTGACTGGTTCTAAAGTATTTGAGTCTTCATCTCTTACGACTATTTGATCACAATGATAAAACACTAAATATATGATAAGATGCTGTGATGGCTATATCGACACAGCATTGCACAGTAGTTGGTACAGAACTTTTAAGTTTAAGGGTCAAATCTTAAAGCTTTTCTTTATTTGTTCTTTTCGTTATATATTGTACGTTGTAATACTCAATATAGACATATAGCATTATTATAAAGCATTATAGATCTGTTGTGAGAATGGAACTGCAATTGTAATCAAAACTATGGCTTTACAAACATTATGATTACACACAGTTGAATTTGATAGGGCAAGATATCAACGATATGGACAGTCTTTCCTTGGTAACACAGTCAAAATATAATCAAAAGTACATTCAGGCATCTCTATTTAGGCCACCCTTTGGGCCACCCTTGCAGTGGTCTTGATCAAGAGGTGGTTATGTACATATATGATTATTTGTTCTAAAAAAATAGATAGGGACCATTTTTAGTGTTCTTATTTGGGAGGTGGTCAATTTAGTGAGTCGGTCTCTGAGTGAGATTTAATTGTCTTTATATATTACATGTATCAAAGTTGATCCCATTTAAGGAAAGTAAATAATTACATGTACCAATTAAGGAATGAATAAGTTTTAAGTTTTAAAAAAACTTTTGATGCACTTGTTTTAAAGTTTTATTTCATATCAAAGCTTGCCATTGCCTTCACAAGATCTTGGTCACGGATATTGACAAATATAGCAAACAGTTACAATATAGGTACAGGTTTTAAAGTGTATCTGCATTCCAATTAAATGTACCAATTGTTTACTTTTGAAATTATCCTCTAAGCATTTTCTTGAGTTCAATGGCCTTTCCCAATCCATTCACCTTACAACTAATAAGATTTTGCCCCTGGCAGTTTTCATCTGCAAGAATTCTGAACTCTGTTTTTGCCCTTGCACAATATTCTACTAGTACAATATTGACTCCAATCGCAGCAGTTTTGAATATCAAACTGACAAAGGGACATATAGAAACTGGAATCCAATGAAATTTCTTGTTTGTGAGTGCGGGAAATATCTATGTATTTCCCATACCCTTATTTGCCACTTGCACTTCCTTCAAAAAACAAAATCTCCTAACTTTCTTCTAAGACATTTTGGGAAATAGTTTTGAATTGATCAGCAACTCAAAGATCAACCTCTGGCTATGAATGGTTTGATTTGTTAAAGCTGATTTATATCAAGAACAATGATCTGAATATATTTCAGTTTATTTTGAGGCTGGTAATAACTATATATATAAGCATTACTCGAGTTATTTTACATTTAGTATACGCAATGATAAAGCTGTGCCCAACGGTCTAAACATGAGCAATGAAATCAAATCGGGTTATTGAAAATGTCTATACAGTTCAACATTAATATCTATTCAACCTAAGCCCCTTATGTTTCTAAACTTGGCTCAAGGTATGTGTAAAAAAATTGAATCAAATTTGGTTCAGTTTGTTTAACTGTTTACTGAATACCATGTATTCACTGAAGCCACATAATTATGGTAGTCACAGATTTTTTTTTCAAATCTGTTGTGTTTTGAGTATGAAACAAGAACCTTAGGCTTATTTTCAACATCGTGTCGTTTATGTTCATTAATATACCATTAATAAATCCATGACAAAACTCTCTGATTTTTCCTTCTTTCTCCTGGATAGGAAATAAACCCTAATAAAAACAACAGGCATTGAAATATGGGGGGGGTGGTACCATTTTTTTATTTTTTTTCATTTTGCCTAGATTTTGAAGGCCTGAAAATATGCATACCAAATACCTAAAACACTTTTTAGATTTATAATTGAGTACCTTTCTTTCAACAAATCATTCCTTATTTTTCAGATCGCGGCACACCTTTGCATGTATCGATGCCCAGGTATTAGCAGTGATTACTTACAATGAGTTAGGAGCAGTGATTGGTGGAATGCTTGTAAAATTTATATTAGAGGCCACTCCAACTCTCCATTACATAATCAATGCTGGCATTATTATGTATACAGTCTTCATCACACAGCTGGCCCTGTGTGTCAACACTGTAAGTAAAAAAAACAAGCTACATAAAAAAAAATATTAAAAAATAATTGCATAACAATAATTGCTTTATTATCTCATTTAAAATTTCTTTCCAATGAAATGTAGGTATCATCAGTAAAAGAAGATTTTTTTCCCCCCAGTATTTTCCCATGTATCACTGTATAACTTCAGGTACACTGTTATTTCAGTGCTTTTCTTTTGTATCAAGTATTTTGTTCTGTATAATAGGAAACCCTAAAACAGGTTTTTATCCCTTTTTTACATAAATAACCTCTGTAGCAACATATGTTGAAGGTGGATCATGTTTAAAACAAAGCACACAATTAATTTATAATCTTACATGGTCATTAATGTATTATTAAAATAATACGAACTGATTAAAATGTCACTCTTTTCATAATATGCAGCAGTCCCACCTGGTGGACACATATGTTCCATCCCATCTTTATTTTCTCTCCTTTTTTTCCCCTGCTGCAGTATTTAGGAAGTAGATACATTGCCAATAGTCCCAGTGTAGGATACGAGCCATATTATAGTGAAATCCATGACAATCCAGTGCATATGTTAAACAGTGACTTCATCCCTACATCAATTCTAACCAACAAACAGACTGCTATTGGGGATTCCATCAGCTCCAAAGCATCTTCGGAAAAAAGAGTATGCTTTTCAAGTGACACACTTGAACGTGATGAGAGAAGGTTTGCCACAGATATGATTCAAAGTGGACAAAATCCCTATATAGATGATCCAACAAGTGCTATAGAAACAGAATTAAGAATTATGGATGACCCTGAAGCTTTTAATTACTAAAATTGTTCATATTTTAAAAGTTAAACCGTAATCTTAATTTTGAGCAGTTGCTATTCTATAATTATTATATTCCTAGAAGCATGCTTGAATTGTAGTCAATATTTATTAGAAGATAACATTGATAATCTATTTTTCATTTTAGTGAATTTGTAATAATGAAAGGCATTGGAGAGATCTTATTTTTGTAGCCATGTATATGTTTCTGAAGATGTAACTGTATTTATTATGCTAAATATATAAACTTGATATTCTGACATGTACAACATATATTGGACATTGGTTTTCATTCAAATGAAGAATGAAAAACTGTTTTTATTTTCAATTCTATCTATCAGTATTTTTTGCTTGATAGTTCTAAGTACTAGATTCTTGTAGAAAAGGTTAATCAACTACTAGATTCTTCTCCGTGCAAAGGTATGCTACCTTATAAATCCCTTGCCTTGAAAATAAATAATTGTCATCGTATAATATTTGAAAAGTATGCTTTTTTAGAAAACTACAAGCTGTGTTTCGTCTGTTCAAATCAAATAATTATGAGACTTTTTGATAAGCTTATACATTTTTATTGCAATAAAGGAGTCGTAAAGAATACAGTACACTTCTTTTATTTTTATTCCAAATCTTAAGCTCCTTACAATTAGACTATGGATTTACACAATTTTACCATAGGCATTTGTGCTTACAAAAAAAATCTCAACAGGTTGAAATGGCACAAATCTCTTATATTCTCTGAGAAAAAACACATTGATGAATATTATTGTCTTTTTAATTTCTGACAAATCCTGTTAACAGCCATATTCAAATATTTAGTTAAGAGGCTCAAGGCAAATTGTTGAATTAGCCTTTTTTTTCATCATAGCTACTGATAATTTGTGAAATTGTGCATATATTTCAAGACCAAGCAATTAAACTCCTCATTTTCTCTGCTCCCAATAGTCAACTGCCACTGTGTTCACTCACTCCACCCCACAATAAAAAAAAACCAACAGTTCCATACATTATAACTTCTAAGTGTATTCATACATTTTCACAGATATAAAGACTATCAGATAATCATTTGATACATAAATGTTAACCATTTTTACATCTTTAATTAAAGATATGCAAGTAAATTTTGAAATAGGAAATAACATTTGCTGTAGATTTACTTATGTTAATGTAAATGCATTATTGAAATGTTATGAATTACTGCAATAAATTAAAACAATGAAGCATAGAAATATTGCACATACTTCATAAATTCATTCGATTGCATAATTAATGAACATATTTTCCTTTACATGATTTAATAGGGATAATAAACACAAAAACTTCTTTCAAAATCCAAAAAAACACCCAATTCATACTCAAAACAAACTTTCAATAAGGCAATAACAAAGAAGAATCTCTTAAACATTCATGAGGATACAGTTTTGTTGTAGTTGGAACAAAAACTAATACCTGTCACACAGACAGTGATTTTCTTGAGATTTTGGTTACTGCTCAGGGAGGGTCACGAACAGGTCAGCGATCAACCTCCCAAGAATCGCAGCAAAGTCACTGCATGTGCGATAAGCATTTGGACAGATTCTACATTTCACAAAAAGAACTGCAGAATTAATTACAATATTATTATACAAAGAGCAAAAACTGGTTGAATTTATGGTCCCTTTCAATTCAGAACAGAAGTTTCCACTACAAAAAAACAAAAACAAATCCAATACAACAACCTCACTTATGGGATAACCTGTACTAGTAGTATACATAATACTTGCACATCACATCTTTTAACTACATTTATACAAAAAAGTGGCAATAACATACACATTTTTTTAATGAACCTTTACATTCACGTTCACACTTATTCGCCATTCATAATTCTCCACTAGTACTATGCATCCAAGTTACCACTGGTGGTACGACAGAATTATGAATGGCAAATCAAAAATGGAGGCAAATATCACCTTCTTGACTTGACAGAAGATGTGTCTAAACACGGCCATTTTTACAAATTTGGCAACATTAGCTAGAAAACAGCTATAGTACTAGATATGCACTATTAGTAAACAAACACAAAAAAAAATACATTCTGGATAAAAGTAAAATTTTCCAAATAGATATTCATGTATATGCATTACATCTCAAAATATTTGTCATGTTTTCATCATGTAAATAATGTATATTAAAGCTCCTCTATTAAGACCACAAGTGAAGGGCAAAGTTATACAAAAAGTGATCCTTTGAAAAGATGGTCCTCTAACACAACAAGAAAGAAGATGCCCTGTGTATCATCATGCAATTACCCTTATTATATCCAATTCATTTCAAGTCGACTTACACAAATCTTCGAGCACATTTTTATTAGCTGCCATGAAGAATAACACATTAATGGTCTGATGCCATAAACTGAACAGGTTTCTTTCCTAATCAGGAACCTTTAGAATTTCACATTTGTTTCAACCCATCTCATCTCCATAATCAGAGTACACATAACTTTTTGCTGAGTATGTTATTCAACTTTAATGATTCCTTGAGTTTTAATAGTTTTGATTTTTTTTCATGTCAAAAATGATCAGTTGCTAATATGCATCTAAGCAATACAGGATAACCAGGCCACTGTCTAACTTCCTGAGTAATAAAGAGTTAGCTTGATGTCCATAGAACCACATAATCTTTAATATCCCAAGACTAATGCTTTGCTTCATTCCAGATTTTACTTGGCATTGATACAATAATGACTTTTTCCTCCAAGATGAGAATAAAAAAACAATGTATTGGTAAAAGATTACAGAGTTCCCAGAAAAGATAAATGATTTGTTCTCTTTACTTTTTTTCTTTCATTTTCCTTTTTAAGAAAATTCCATGAAACTTGGAAGACAGTAGACAAATAAGCAATTGATTTAGGCACTTGACTGACAACCCGTGTTAACTTTATGTTATACGTTAAAGTATTATCTAGTCTGATAAAGAAATTCTCCAACATGCTATACTTTAGCCAAAATATGCTAGATCATTCACTTACAACCCAAGAAAACAGAAAGAAATCTACAATTTCATTCAACTTTCTTTTATCTTAGCTTTCACATTTACGCACTAGACCTTTTCAGTTTCCAATTTGTTCAGTTCCACATCCCCATTATCACCTTTAAGACCGAGTTCCTCAGCTTTTGGTTTTTCTTTAGCCCATTCCTGAATTTCTCCAGATGCAAACAGACAGTAGAAAATAGCTCCAAATGCATAGATTGCTGCAGACAGGAAAAAGACATTCTGCCATTCAGTATGCGCTTGCTGAAATCACAAAAAAAAGTTATACAGAATATGTTTATCATAAGCAAACATTTTACAAGTTCCAAGATCTATATGTAGACAAAAATCAATCAACTTTGGAACATAGTTTTTTCAGACAATTTCAAATCTCAGATAACGTTTCTACCCTCACTAAAGGCCTTTATCCCATATTATTGGCTCTCTATTCCACTCATGTTCCTTTCTTTCATTCCTTCAATCATATCTTTCATTCAATTAAATCACATAGGGTTCTTTATTACAAATTATTTCCCTATATTTTGGAAAGAGTAAATGCTATAAAATATCCTGAATAGACTCACATTTTTTGTCATCACTGCCACTACATAGGGAGCAATAAATCCTGTCATGGCGCCACAAGCATTAGAGATGCCCAGTAAGGTACCTGCATACTTGGGGGCAATATCCATGTGATTAACAAGGAAAGCACTATACACACAGGCACTGATAGTCACACCTATTGTCAGGAGAACTATAGCTACATAGGACCTTGTACAATCAGTAAAGGCAAGGCCTACCAATAGGATAGCACTACCAAGACATCCTAAAAGAAAAAAAACCAATGCATTTCAATCATACAATTTTCTAATATTAAAAAACACCAAAACAATTCAAATTTGCAATCCAAATGTTTCATTATCATGTTATTTAAAAGTAACACATTTTTTTTTAATATTTTTTTTTTCTTTGAAAAAATACAAAATATAAGTAAATCCAGAAGCCTTTATGGGGCTTATAGTGGAATTCATTAGTAAAATATCATACAAAAACAATTAAAGCAGGTCAGTCAGATACCAATGTATGAGTAGTCAGTCATTTTATCTACTGCAATTTAATGATTAACTTGTAAAAAAAGGATTAATCTTACCAATAGCCATGAATAACTTTCTCACAGCTGTTGTACTCATCAAACCCTTGGATCTGATTTTGTCTACAACAATTGGTGATATATTCATGTTGATCCATAGTCCAATAAATGGAAGGGCAGAAAGGAATCCATTCTAGACATGAAAACAAGGTGAACAAATGAAACAATAATCCACTAGATGGCAGACTTAGTTAAAAAATGACTTAAAACATCAAATGAATATGAAACGAGTGCGAGCTGTTATGAGTGAATTAACTATAAGGGCCAAGGTATAAGATATAACATCTTTCCAATGGTCACACCCACTGAACCAATAATGTAAAGCTTTAATAAGCTAAAGGGGGAAAAAATAAGATAATCTATTTAATTCACTTACAGACTGAATGTCAAATTTGAGCACTTCAAACATATATGTGGGAATGTTGGTAAGATATACATAGAGTCCCCAATCTGTTGTCACATTCCCAACAATGATAGCCCATACTGGTCCAGACTTAAAAATTTCACACCATGGCATTTTGTCCTGCAAGAATTGAGAAAAAAGGTTATTTCAGGAAAATTTTTGAAATTGAAATTGAATAAAGATTACTAGGTATTTTATGAAATCAATTCACTAATCCAGAGAAAGAGATTGTTTTCAAATCTTATCACAAAGACTTCTATGTATGTTGTTCCAAACTTGCCTTGTGTTGATCCAAGTCAGCAGACACTTGCCCATGGAGACTTTTTAAAATGTACTCCCTTTCGGCTGGTCTAATTCTTTTATGATTGGCTGGAGAATCACTGGCCAACAGTATCCAGAGAAGTGTCCATAGAAGAGTTGTACCACCTGAAATAAATGTGGTGGATGCTTTCATTTGACAGGGATCCAATTAATTATTTTCCAAAGTGAACTTTACAAAATACTTGCCACCATTCTTAGTATGTGCATTGTGACTTTAATTGAGGTCTGAAGTCAAGAAATTAACATAAACATGATATGAAAATGATCTGAAATTGAGGAAAGCTTACCAATCAGATAGAAAATAGAAGGCCACCCTCCTGCAAACCCATACTGACACAGCAAGCCAGATATAGGGAGAGCCAACACCATTCCCATCCATGAGCCAGCATAGGTAATATTAGCCAATTTGGAACGTTCCAATGGTGGGGCCCATTGACTCCAGATGGCGTGCATAACAGGATACAATGCCCCCTAGTGAAAGAAAAAGAAAAGATTGGATGACCCCCTAATCTCTGATTGTTTGCTACTATCTCCTCTACATGATTATCAATATGCTACTTTAATCCCTCTTAATTGTTTTATCAAGAACTTGTAAGTAATACACTGTCAGATGATTCGTAATCATACAGTACTCTAGATAACTTCTTGTTGTACATAAAAGTCAATAACAGAGTATTAAAAGGATTATAAAAAAAGTGCAAAATTGAGACCAGGGCATTGGTAAAAACAACACATAAACATAATATTTAATCCTAGAAGTAGATTTAGCTCTTTTATCTACTAGGCTCAGATAGAAAACTTATTAGGAAAATTCTTAAATTCACACTTTTCTACAGAAGCTGATAGTACAACAGTTTCTGCCATATGATAATGTATAAATCTCTTTTCATTGAACCCAGGCAATAAATTTCATCAGTACATCATAAGGTAGACATAGGCACACCTACACACAGCTTTTAATGATATATAGGTTCAATATTTTTTCCTTTCAACAAACCCACCCTCAGCAGCTGTTACCCACTATAATAATATTTGATAAAAATGAACCATAGTGATATTGAGAATTATCAATGGATAATCACAACATGTTATTGCTCATATGATATAATGTGTACCCATACATTCACTACTAATACTACATCAATGTCATGATTCATTCTTTCATAAATGCTGATGATTTCGCTTTTCATTTCATCATAAAAACTACTCTCTTGTATACTTATACTAGTATATATTAGTAATAGCAGAAAAGTTAAATTAAATCATTAACTGTTTAAAGTGCCTGATCCATTTATACCAGTTGCTTTAAGAGTTTGTGGGATAAAGTATAGGGCAGTAGTATACCAATTCCTCACAATTGAATACAACGCTTTAAGTATAACTACAATGGTGTGCTAGTATGGACAGTAACTAAACTGTTAATCATAATAATAAAAATACATTATAAAAATATTTTAAAACCTGTAGGTACCAGTATATACTGGAAATAAATGTGTAAATGTATGGTAACACTCATATACACAACAATAGTGGGTTTTTTAAATGTTACATTCTCAAGTTCTACAACTGCCATGCCACTCTTTCAACAAAAAAATGCTAATTATGATTAAGCTCGTCATAAATGATAATAATTTACTCAATTCAAAAAACTCATGATATCATTATCAACTATCTGCAGAATATATCATACTTTTCAAAATCAATACCAGCAGACACAATACTGTTTACAAATACCAATCTCTACAAACAATAAACAAACCATTCTTTTATTTAAAAAACAATGGAGTAAGGTGAAAAAATAGGTCATTTGATGCTTCAAACTGAAAATGATAGGTGCAAAAAAAAATCAAAAACAATAGGTAGAGCCATTATATTTCAGAAGAACTTTGACTCTTCTAAATAAACAATCAGAGATTGGATGCCATTTCCATAATATCATATCATAACATTTTGAAGTGTGCGAAAACATCCCCACAAGGAGGTCATTTCAACAAGAAAAAACATAAATGTGTGGAAAGGTAATCTGGCGGGAAGGTATTATGTGAACTTCTCGGTATGCCAATCCCAATCACAAGGCAGAAAACGTCTCCATATTCCATATAATTACGTTAAGACATAAAGCACCCTCTTTTTTTTTATCCTTTGGGACTCGGAAGTTGGCTGTTCCCATGGGAAAAAGTAGTAAACTAAAGAGAACATTTTAATTCTAGCTACTTTAAATATGCTTCTGATAAACTTGTATCTTGTATATTAAAGAGGCATTTCTTAGGTGTATACACTGATCTAGCACCATCCTGAAGCTCACCAAAAAATGAGCTTTAGGTCTGAAATTGAATAGTAGAAATTCATCTACAAAACTTACAGATCCAACTCCAAGAAGAACTCGAAGAAATATCATTACTCCATAATGTAGTTGAGCTGCTAAAGGAGTCAGAATGGTCCCAAGCCCTGAAATGAACATGGCCACTGCAAACACCCATTTTCCACCGTACTTCTCTGCCAAGTAACCTGCAGGGACCTGAGACACCAAGTAGCCATAAAAAAAGGAGCCAAGTATATGTCCCTGAACTTCTTTGTCCCACACATATGGACCATCCTGGGAAAAATAGAAAACAGTAGTATTTAAATGAGAAGGTTGTGGTATCTGTTTTATTGTGAAGCTTTTTCAGATTTCACCTGTTCCTACTAATCATGACAGGGAACATTTTAAATGTGACATATGGTTAGCATAAATTTGAGAGCAAAGTAAATTAAATAATATTATGTGAAGCTGTTAAAAAATGTGAACCAAGTTTTTATACAGTCATAAAATCAAAAGGTAAAAAATATGAGCTCTTTATTTGTTTAAACTTTTAATGATTACAGAAGAGCTGTTAAGATATGTTGGATTTACCTATGATACTCCAGTTAAGGAGAGGAAGCAAGATAGCAGTTCAAACATTGATAATCACAAAGTACAACAGCCGAAACTCAAAATGAAACTATCCTTAATACTGAATCCAAAATCCTTTTTTCTTCTTTCTCTTTTAACAAATATTTCACAATCGTTTCTATCTAACATAACAATATACCACTTCTTCACATAGTAAACTTAACTGTGAAAAAAAAGCCCAAGAGTTATAGATACATACATGTTTATCTAATTTTACAATGCTTGTAATAAGCAGACACTCAAGGCTCTTTGTAATGGTACTGGTATGGCATAGTCAGTCTACAAGCTAAATGTCTTAACCACAATATCAAATAACATTGTAGTGAATGGAAAAACTGGTATCTTATACCGGTCAAATGACATTTAGCTTACCGACTGTAGTGGGCTGATTTTGACCATCCTACAGACAGATTAGTTAGGGCATAGGTATGCACAAATAATAAATCATCGATCGGTTTAAGCACCAGACAAACAGACAGAGCAGTTTTACCCCCATGTTTGAATATTATCCAGTCCAGTAAAGATGTCAAATTTTAGTAATGTCTGTAATAAAGATCAAGGTGCGATTTACTACTGGTCCACTGGTCCGATTGCAGTGTTTTCCTGTCCGGGTCGCAAGATCTGGACCAGATGGTCCAGCTGTCCAGTGAAAATTTGGGCTTATCTTCTTATTCACTTGAGCGGTCCAGCTGAATATAGGATGGTCCAGCTGAGATTTTGACCAGCCGGCCCATCTGTCCAGCTCCAAAATAAAAGTAAATCTCACCCTGAAGATGCTATCAAGCACTGAAATTTTGTGGTTGTGGCAGTCTATGTTTTATAATAAAACTCTTTTGAAAAGCTTGATGAGTGATAATTATTGAAATTTACAAAACTTTTCAACAATACTTACTGCAGAAGCACTTTTGTTACTTTGAAGAGTACACGAATATTCTTCTGCCAGTGTTTTACTGCTATTCAGGAACCCTCCATTATCTGAGATATCATAAGATAATTGAGTATTGTTGAGGTACAAATATTCTGGGTTTTCTAGTTCTCGCAGTTCCTTCACAGCTGTGTGGTTGACCATACAAATAATTCCGACACTCATCCCAATACGGAGGGCATAGGCATTGACAAACCCAAAGAAGCCAATGATTGCCATAGCAAACCTCCATGAGAAAATCCATGATATTTCTTCTGGATCTACAAAGTACGAAGAAAAATGAACAATTACTCAATGAAAATTAGTTCTCGTAACATTTCGTATGATATCATTCTGTCCAAAATTTGTAGGAGAAACTGATGCCTTGTTTGCTAATCCCGTCAATATAACATGGGCATGTCATGATGATGATGACAATAGCTTTCCTGCATTGTGAAAAATTCCAAACCCGACATGACACAGATTAAAAAATTGTCCATTTATATGTTTATCTCCAACTATGGGACATACAAAACTGTAGTCCAACCCTTAATTAATCCAATCCTAAATTCAATTTGTATTACAATAACTACATGGTGACTTTGTAAATACTGACTAATTATCCTTCTAAGTGTTTGGCCCTTCAACTTCATTTTGTCATTCCTCACAATTCTTTATCCATTGTAATACTACTCCTGTTGCTTCTAAAATTGTCATAATCCCGCGTTAACATATATGACAATAGAACAAATCCAGTGTCAGAGTTTAAGTTCTCTTATCCCAGTACAATCATTACTGCTTACGAGAACATTGTTAGTGCATTCACACTATAATTTTTCAAGGGTCCATTTATGGCCCCGTAAAGTTAGTGGCCCATACAGATGAATATTTCTGGATGAAAACACAGTATCTTTCCAGGGATTTTAAGAATCCATCCACCACAATTAGATACAACTAGTAATTTCATTAGTTATCTTTTATTTTTGAATGGTTACATTTTAATAGGCTGCAACATGAGCATCATCGGGATATTTTTTGTTACCCTATATAAAGATACAACAACTTGGGATACTTTGCCATTGACCTATGACATTTCAGCTCATTACTTTTCATAATATGGTATTTTTTACTGAAACTAAAGAGTAGAATAATTAAAAAATCGATGTTAATATGCAAGGCTTGGAGTGGTATAGATTTTATCTATAAGGCCATACTGCAATATGATCCAAATGACTAGATAGATATGAATACTATACATTATGAATCCTAGCATTACTCATAACAGCCTGGATTACAATGACATGTATTAACCTAATCTATTTCAACAACAAGTGGCAATCAAGAGATATAACAGATATTCAAACAAATCAGTTCAGGTTAATCTAGATTGGCTTGAAGTTGTCACTACAGACTAGTAGACCTGGTTGGTGATAAATGTCATTGATGGAAGGTCCAATGACATTTTTTAGGAATTTTAAAATAAAGGCCAGAAGGTGGCAATACTGTTCTCTTGATTCATTGCTGTATCATTCTGATCCAGTACAAACTAGTTTGGATAGCATTCATATCATATCATAGCATATCATAATCAGGGGTCAGTTCCCTTTCATTTATGCCATACTCATGGTCATGTATGCCACTTTTACCACCAGGGGACAGTTTGTCAAGAAGTTTAAAACCAATCACAGTCCTCTAATAAAAATGTAAATGTACATAAGATAGTTTCTTAATATATAAAAAAAATGTCAACATAAAAAGCTTTAGAATCAAATTAACAGTCTGATCACTCATGTTGTCAAGTATCAACCTTCTGTATACACAACAGGTGCATTATTAAAGTATAAATGTATAGTCAATCTGGTTTTAGATATTTTAGACATATTCTGTATGTTTATCCAATCAACTAAAACTAACAATTTGAAACTTGTTCAAAGGCAATGTTTATTAAAAGGCCCTCATTAAAAAGCGATTAATCTTTACAGTTAATATTATGTTATATCAGCTATTAATTTGGACCATACTTTCTGCTAACAAGCTTCAATACAACTCTGAAAATCTTGTGCAATGGGTCATCATTCTTGTCCAAAACCAAACATTGATAAACATTTCCTTCTATCTATCCTGTATGATAACACCAGCTCAAGTTTAGATCAAATATTTACAAGTTTACAACACCCCTCCTTATTTATGTGCCAAAGCGTTTTTTGTTGAATTTTTGAAATGAATGAGTATTGCCAACTTTAACAGTATGTGCCAAAATGAATACTTCTCAGTCACAATAAGCTAAGAATTAATTCTCTAGGAGCTATGACTCATGTCAATGCAGCAATCCATTTAGATTTTTTTGGCTACTGCATGGATGGTATGTTTAATTTAAAAAATGACTAATTTCTGCCAGACTGGATAATACTTTAACATTGGGCTAACGTCAGTCCCATGTCTAAATCGATCCCTACAATGGTAAAATTGTTCCTGTTTCCTTTTAAAATATCTAAAAACAAATATTAAAGAGTCAGGTAGCTTTACCAATTTCCCAAAGCTAATAAAACCTAAACATTATTGCGTTCATGACTCATATGTATGCGATATAATGTTGTGTCTGTACTAACTAATACGTTATTTAAGGTCCTTTTATATTAATTCAAGATAGTGTTAATTTACAAGTTGAATGTTGAAGCTCTATTCTTTTCCAATTATGACCAATATGTTGACATATATTCTCCCCCCCCCCCCCCGTTAACAAATATACAAATATGTTTAATGTATTGATTTGATTCATTCAACCACTGTTGAAGTAGCATAGGATATATGTCCAACAGCTTACACGTGTTGTTTACTTACTTATTCAGTAGAGTAGTAACTTATTCATCCATCACAATATCAATGCATTTTCTTACTATCACTTTTATGTGGTTGGCTACAAGCCAATGTTTACTAAAGGATATCATTCAACTTTCCGTTGATTTCAAGTCACACTGACACTGTCATGTAAAAACAGCAAATATAGATCACATATCCATATTTGCGTGAATTCAGATGATACTAATAATAACTAATCACTAATATACACTATGATAAAAATGCAACTCTGCATGACAGCACTTTTGATAAAAACTTTGATCACAATAAAAACAAAACAAAGAATGACAGGCAATATGTTATTGCAAAATGAATGAATGACTGGGGGAATGGCGGGAATTTAAGTCACCAATTATAGGAACAGTCATTTTGTTGATAATAGCCTGAACATAAAACACGTTTTTACTTTTAAACTCCATGTGTGTGTGATTAGAATGCGCGTATAATTCTTGGATTGTGAGCGAATACACATTCAACCATACCTCTATTTCTACCGCTTTCTGTGTCCATTTCCACGTGGCCATTGCTTGCAGCTTCATCTTTCTCTTTAGATGCCATTGTGAATGTTTATCCAATGTTTGGATTACTAATGAATAATCTTTTGCCTTTGTCTGTCTTTGTAAGCCTTAGATAAAAAATCTCCACTCTTAAAGGAGCTTTCCCCCGATATTAATCCAAAGCAATGCTTTCCACCTTGTGTTGTTATGTTTCCTGTCAAATCTCAGCTCTGTAAGACTTCCTTTTCGGCCTATCAGAGCTAAAGTTGCTTCCAGACTTCAAACGTCATCGCTAGCAACAAGAATTTTACCCAATAGTAGCAGGGAATATAAATGAAAATAAGCAGTTGTATTTCACGCTTGCATTGGTTTCAATGTAGATTACCCTCAAACGAACTATGAATGAATGAACTATAAGGTGTAAATAAAAAGACACATGTCAGAACATAGTCAATTAAAATATTGCTGAATTCAGTCTGCCGCTTGCTACTAACACAAGGAAACTTTAAACCTAGAAATTACATATGTGTGCCATGTGTCAATGCAACCATCTTATTTCTAGGATGATGCAATACACTCAATCATGACTAATATTAAGAAGAGCAACAAACAAAGACTTATAGTTCACTAAAGTAATGAAGAAATACTACAAGCTAAAGGAAACCTTCACATTGTTTACTATTTTCAATGTTGTCGTCAAAGAACAGCTCCTGGTAATGAAAAAAAAGGGGAGGGGGCATTAAATAACAGAACATAGCCTACCTAGTACCTATACTATATGAAGTGCTTCAATGAGACTTTAAATGTCCTTTTAGTTACTGGTCTAATTTTAAATACACTGTACATTTTTCAAAAGTAGTGATAAGGTTATCAAAGTTTTGTCCAGACGAAAATAACATGTTCCAGGAAATATCAAGTGCACTTTTCAACCTGCATAAATGCAATAATGAAATATGAGTATGAACCTCCATCTAATGCCATCATATTTTTTAATAATTTTTTTTTCAAACACATTCCCATAATATAAATGATATTCATCATAAACAAT
>JAVSBT010166645.1:28585-51023 GCA_033118115.1 Pharyngocirrus eroticus | reverse complement strand
CAACTCTTTTTCTCTTTGATTATACAATCTTTTTTTGATTAATGCAAAATATACCTTTTAAATAATATCCGGCCAACAAGATTAATAAGAAACATAAAATAAAATAAGTAAATAAAAAGATTTTCCTCACTCCCTCAAGACTTTTTTTTCAGCCATGAGCTCAACAGGAAACAAACATTTATTTATGATCGGCCTCAGATCAATTTTTTGTCAATCATCTGATAAACATCAGTCATTTTAGCTAGTTCTTGATACGGCAAAACATTTTCAATTCTCTCATGATAGACAAACACTTTAGCACTAAAGCAAATGTCAGCAAACCTAATGGTTTGATATTGGTATTGCATTGTAAGTCCACATTCCAGAAAAAGAGTTCATTTTTTTAGGTTATTTTTTTGTTTTCTTGTTGTTGGCCAACCTGATACCTTCACAAATCAGAAAGCCAGCTACTCTTATAGTAATTCTCAACATAGGCAATCATAGTCAACCATACATCAAATAGTGCCTAAAATCATTAATTGCTATGCTAACAACTTTAGAAAATGTCTCCAATATTTCTCTACTCACCACTTCCAAACATATTCCAGTATCAGGATCAAGGTGTTGAAATCTATCAAAAACATGAAGGTCACCTCTTGGTTTTGGTAATTCATAGAACTGTAGCTTTGGGTGTCCAGCAAAACATTTCCAGAGATATTCTTTGGATGAAGGGTCAAACTTTAACGGAACCTTTGGTTCTCTGTCTCCAATCCTTAACCATAGTCCCTGTAGAGTAATACCTGACAAAGCAAAATAGATTATCTTCTATGATGATTTTTCATGGTACTTAATTTCCATATTTATTCAGTCTCTATCTGAGATCAAAACTAAGTATAAGGATCACACAATTTACTACTATATTTCATATACATGTAATCGAGAAATAGATAAATTTTAGACAATTGGTCACCAATCCTTGTCATATCATTTATATCTTATCAAAAATATAAATTAATAATGGCCTGTCATTTATACAGAAGTTGGAAAATTATGAGGTTGGAAATCTTCCTCTAACTACTGTTCTAATGATGAATAATTAATGTTACAAATAATCATTCATATACTTGTCACATCTTGCCAGGAGACTTTTGAGTGATTAAGATTATTCCTCCCCAACAGGCCAACCCCTTCAATTCATATCCATACTTCTTCTCTAATAAGAACTTACTAACCTTCAAGACCTTCCAATGCTATTTCATCCAAACAAATTTCTTGGTAATTCATGTTCCCACCTAAAAGCTAAAGATTAATGGAAGATTTACATCAAACCAAGGCAAAACAAAACCATAAACAAGGTATCAAATTGATGCTAAAACGATTGTGATACAATATAACTGGCTAATTGGATTGTTCTTCAAGTTTCGGACAAATAGACGAACAATAATATAACATTATTTGCATGTCAATACGTATTGCTATTTGAGAAATTATTACATGATTATTACAGCAGACGACACGAATGTCAAAAAAATATTATAACATGACATGAAAACATGCATACATTCTCAAAGCTAAAACTTACCCTATAACATGTAAAATAATTCTCTAGCCAAAATATCCAAGAAGCAAAATTACAACATTTTAGTCATAGTTATTTCAAACGTCAAATAATGTTCAATATCTCTTTCTCCCGAAGACACATATTCCTACTTTCACAGTTTCAGCATGGATTTCGTGTTAGTGTTGACTTATTAGTTCGGCAGATAGATAAGATGTATATATTTTGCGTTATTTGGCATGAAGAACGTTAAAATGATAGGTTTCGAGAAACAGCATCTTATCATATAATAACTTATCATATTTTTTTACAGTTTTAATTTTTTAAATTTTGTTATGTACCCTTTCTCCAAAATACATAACTGATTAGAAGAAAAGTCTTATTGGTTTTAATAACGTATTAGAAATATAAATGACAACTGTGTATTGGTTGACGTCATCATGGCGACTTCCACGATGCAACGAAACACTGTTTACATTCAACAGCAGTTTTCTGCTGCTCTAGGAAACAGCAGTGTTGTTGTTAAATTTGTATGTGTAGCTGTGACAATTGGGTATTTTTTATCCTTCAGTGAGGCCGCGCTTGTATACCTCGCAGTTACACCAGGTTACGTCTTGCCACCTAATTTTCTAGTTTGGACCTTCTTCACTCATTCGTTTATCGAAAGGCATATCTGGAATGTTGTTATTGACATCGTTATAGTCATATTATATGGAAAATTACTTGAACCACTATGGGGTGCGTTAGAAATGCTGATATTTTTTGCAGTTATCAACGTGGGCGTTGCAGGTTGTACAGCTGTAACATACATGATGATATACATAATTTCAAGAAATGAAGAATATCTGTTCGAGTATCGTATTTGTGGACTTGCTGGCTACGTTGCAGGATTTTCGGTTGCTGTGAAACAAATTATGCCAGATCATGTACTTGTCAACTCACCATTTGGGAAGCTAAGAAACAAACACATTCCACTCCAGTTGTTGTATTTGGCATTTCTTGTTTGGCTGATAGGAGGAGTTGATGGACCATTCCCTATCATGTTTGCCCATGGACTGAATGTTAGCTGGATTTATCTTAGATTCTACCAAAAACATAGTAATGGAAATCGTGGAGACATGGCTGACAGTTTTACATTTGCTAGGTAATAGAATTGATACTAGTATTTATTGTCTGAGACTAAGGTATAGAAAGAAAACCCAAATGCATCCCAACAGGCAACATAAGTCATAACTCCTTTTGTATGGAGACTGCTTCCTCAACTAATAAAAAGGTGGTACAGGTCCTTGAGTCTCCTCATAAGTAGATTTCAACATGAAGTGCTAAGCTTAATATCTGAACCTATTTCCATATGCCACATGTATATACTAGACTAATAAATAAGAAAGAACATAGCATTGTAATTGATTGTCCTTGGTATCTGCACTTGGCATGAAGTTGAAATTGTATAGTGTTCCTTAAGTACAACCCTATTTGGTATTTAGGGTAACCTGGGTTGGAGAGGGCCTTAATTAAATTAAAAGAACTGTGAAAGTTTTTGACCCAAAAATATACAGTCACTTTGCTCCTGTTGTAAATGATAGTTGACTGATGTCTTTTTTTCTTTGATTTACAGTTTCTTTCCAAGTACCATTCAGCCATTTATTGCTGTCATCTGTAACAGCATTTTCTCAATATTAGTCAAGATCAAATTATGTAAGAAACCTCAAAGGAGATATGATGTAAGTGCACCTACTACAATAACAGTCAGCCTTCCTGGAACAGATCCTCAGGATGCAGAAAGGAGAAGGTACCAGTTTTTTATTTTTTATTGCCTGCCCCAATATTTGCATTTTGATAGTAATGTCACAATAATTATATTGAATGACCCAGTTAGATATTTTTTGGTAATTAGATTGTTACATTGCTCTGGAAAAATATTGCATAGAAGAGGAAATGTAACTATTGAATTACTATTTATTTTAAAAATAAACAACTTACTTAATTCACAAATTGCCTGTATTCTTACTAAATTTTGGGGTTTTATATTCTTCTTATTTTCTTTTATCCTACCTCTTAGACAAGTTGCATTGAAGGCTCTGAATGAAAGACTTAGTAAAGTAAATGAACCCACTAGTTGGCCATCTTTAGATGAGCCTGGTGATGGTGCTACTACTCCACCCACTACACCAGAGCCATCTGGTGCGTCAGAAAAGGCAGACAGTCATAGTACAAGCAGTGAAAAATCAGCAACGCAACCTAAACTTCCAGTGCCTGACTTTAAAGAAAATGCCAAGACTATCAACAAAGGAGGCAGTTCATAGTAAAAGCCCTGCACAAGAAGGAAAATTGAAAATTCATATATTTTGCTATGTTAAGCAATACTTTATCTATTTGGAACAAAATTCAGTTGCTGAGAAGAATAAGGTCACTTTATCTAACATGACTGTAATAAGTAATTTGGGTTTAATGTGAAATGGCTTTGATAATAAGAGATATGATCTTTGATGTAAATAAACTTCCAAACAAAGATTCTCAAAGCTGCATAAATAAAAGAAGACATTTCCAAGATCAGTTTATTACCTGTGTGTGGAATCTAAATATGAAGTGTATTTATAAGATGGATTGAGAAACAATGCTTTAATTTTAAAAATTCAGTGTCAGAATGCTTTAAATCATTTGTTTGATTTTCTTTTCCTCTTTGATCAAAGCTTGTATTTTCTATGTTTGTAAAGTCATTGTGCTCATTTTGGTTTGAAGGTGTGAACATAAAAATATGTATAGTGATACTTTTTGTATAATTGATATATTTTGTACATGTCAATGAATTATATCTTCTGGAAAATTTCTAACAATTTTAGTTGTCTAGAATATCTACAATAGCAAACATTATTCTCTTGTGTTTTCAAACACATGAGGCACATTTAAAATAATGTTAAGCTAAGCTTATAAAGATGGGAGCCTGGCTTAATCATTTTTGAACAACATCAAATCTAGATACTGTTTTCACACAGTTCTGTGGATTTTATGTAATGGACACCGTTTTCTACACATAATCTATTGTATTTAGTATGATTACCATTAGTTTGGTGCGCATACAGTACTACACTGGAGAAGTGTAGAGTATGTTAATTCTAGTGGATTTTGTACAGTCATATGATTTATAGGGGTTTGTGATAATTTGCCAATGCTAAAATTGGTTAATACGGAATTCAAGTAATTTTAAGTCATTATCTAATTGGATGTGTATTACCAGGAGCGTGCTGTAATTACTTTACCTGTTTTTATGGTATTGGGGGACAAAGTTGATTTTTACAATTTGATAATTTCTTTCAATCCATGGTGAAATAAATTAATGTATCTTGGTGTAATTAGCTAAATATTGAATCTTTGGAAATAATTTATTTGTTTGGGATGACTAAATCCAAAGTTAATAGAATAGTCTCAAACCTTTTCTTAGTGCATAGGAAATAAATTGTAAAACAAGCCTTTGTCAAATGGTCATGTATGATAATGAGATTTACAATAGTGCTTTATTTCACTCACTATCTGGTTTGATAGCATCAGTGTATATGATTGTAAATAGTTGCAAAAACAAAAGGTGGAAGATTTGAGCAGAGTTGACGTATTTGTTAGGTCTGTAAGTTTCCTTATATTGTAGAGACCCCTCTTTGTTATAAATTGCCAACTAACCCGCAACTGGAATTTAGTTTTGCATGATTTTTGTAAATCCATGGCGATTTTCAAAGGAAAGAAAATAGACTGTAATATATAAAAGTTATGATACATGTATATTGTGCAATTTATGAGTATATGTGATGGGGACTAATTTGTGTATATTTTGACAGTTTTGTATAAACTGTACAACATTGAAAAACATGTTGAAAATACAGTATATATCTTTAAAAATACTTTATTCCTGTTCTGTTTTGACTTGTATCTTTCATCAAACACAAGGTTACATAATATTTGAAAGACCATTAATTAAGCATTTAGTTCAGTTTGATATCTTAATGATGCAGTATTTAGAATACAGCTTCACAATTTTTGTTGACTTACATTTTTTTTCTTCAGTTTTTATATTTTTTTGTACAATTTTTTTTAAAACCTTTATGGCTGATTTTTCATGTTTAACTTCAAAGATCTAGCATTAATGACACGAAAGATTACAATATCACTTGGCCCTAATCTGCGATAGGAATCAAAAGGTTGATACAAGTAAAGAATACACAGATATGAAATAATACAAATGTATAATAATTATACAATAGGTTCGACCATACATTGCTGCCATTGTCCCTTGGGTGTCAAAAGACCATTGCTTTCATAGAAAGGTTCAAAACCTATTCCTTCTAATTTAAGGGGACTCCATTCTGAGTCTTGCAATATTCATATATACGTGTAAATGCATAATAGCAATCACACATACTCTCTGGCAAACACATTTGAGTGAACCCATCGATTTTATTACAAATCAATTTTTTCTTATTACATGTACTTAGATTTCAATCGAAAAATACTTGTATATCATCTTGTATGTCAAAACTGCTACAAATTACACAGCTATGCAAATGTCTCGTATGGGACATTCCTTCTTGATCTTTTCACTAAATAAATAACTACAACAATAGCTACTATGATGATGATAATTCCAATGATGCCACCAGCTGTAGACCCAGCAATCAGAGCCCGTCTTTGGGCTGCAGCATCATCTGAAAAAATTATGAAAATTCAAATTGTGCCACTGAATTAACAAGCAATGCTGTCAAGTACTGTTTGCAATGTTTTATGAATTATAGTTTATATCAGACAGCACAGACCTACTATTATAATACTAATCACAGCGAGAAGTTATTTTGATGCTATATTGTAAAGAAAGGCACTAAAACCAAAAGTTATTTAAAAGAAAACCACTAGATACTTGGGTGTTTATAATTATGGAACTTACCTGGGTTGACATCTGTAGTCATTGATGAATCAGCACTAGGTGTCACTTCTGTTCTTTCATTTTCAACTGTTGTCCTAACCTTTTGGTTTGTGACCACTGCCTGGGTAGTTTCAACAATATTGTCTGCTTCAGTAGTTTGCATGTCTCTGGAAGTGCTTTTTTCTTTATTTTCTGTGGTAGAAGGCCCCCCTTTTGTACTGACCATGGTATCTTTTTCAGTAGTTGGTACTGATGATGTAGTTGTCTCAACAAGTTTTTCAGTAGTAAGTACTGATGATGTAGTTGTCTCAACAAGTTTTTCAGTAGTTAGTACTGATGATGTAGTTGTCTCAACAAGTTTTTCAGTAGTTGGTACTGATGATGTAGTTGTTTCAACAAGCTTTTCAGTAGTAGGTACTGATGATGTAGTTGTTTCAACAAGTTTTTCAGTAGTTGGCACCAACGGTGTAGTTGTTTCAGCAGGCTTTTCTGTAGTTGGTGGAAGTGTAGGTACTATATAAAAATTAGAAAACACATTAAGTCTGTATTTTATTCCTTTATAACAAAATAGACTTTTTTTTATTAATACATGACTACTCCTCGTAATACTGTTTTATATTTATAACACTCTCATAGCAGCTAGTATCTAATTTGTAAGAAACAATAGTCCTTTGGCTCCCATTAATTAAAAAAAACTTAGAAACTTGCACCAAACTTACCAGAGCATTTTTGACATTTAGATTTGTCAGTTGTCTTTTTACAGGCTCTATCCACAGAATCAAAAATTGTCCCAGTTGGACACACATATGAGGTCCACTTATTACTATCACATCTATAAAATTGTTGACAGTTGTCAGGATGTCCAACTTTTTCACCAAGATAGACACAGACATCTTTGCGATTGCATGGGTCAGCTTCCTTTTCTGATGATTTTGAAGACATTGTCATTTTAAATGGATTTGTTGATGATTTGATCAAATAATTTATCATTTGGAAAGTTTGGCAACTCTTTAGGTTGAAAAGATAATTAGAAAAACTTTAAAACAGATGTAAAAGAAAGATGCCGTCAAAGTGCATATACTGTATAAATACTGTATGGTGTGATGAAAAATCGACAGTCTAGAGCAAAAATGGCCTAAGTCATTTTTTGACGTTCTTAGATAATATAGAAAAAACGTCAGTATCTTAATAGACATTTTAATAATTTAAAAGGACAATTTCTAAGAAAAATAATATCAGGATACACAAAAAGTAAAATAAAATAGTTCTTAGGATAATTTTGATGTTTTTGGCAGACTGAAACGTTTGGGATCCTTTTTTTCATTACATTCAATGACTTAGGCCACTGTACGAAAGTATCAAGAAATCCTAGAAAAAAATTAAAATATCATTATGATATCTAGATAGAAAGGTGGCCAATGACATTGTGTATAGGATGGCAGTCTTAACTCATTTTTGCCAAAAAAATGACTTGGGCCATTTTTGCTCTAAACTGTCGAAATATAACATTCCCCCTTTAAACATTTATATAAAAAAGTCATCACAGGCTTACCTTGATAGGAACTGCAGGGCCTCTTACAACTAGCAAAGCCAGTTTTTACACATACTTTAATTTCATGATCATACTCTGGATAGTCTTTAGGACAAGACTGTATGCGCCATTTGTCAGTTATAATTCCAAACTTACACTGGTAGAATTGGAAACAATTCTTAGGGTATGCTGCTTTTGATGGATTGAACAGTCTGTATGGACAACTATTGCCATCTTGAATGTTACAACCACCTCGAGACAGAGCTGAAATGGTAATAAACTAAAATAATAACAGAGGGATACATTTCATAGAGTTAAAAGTCAATATGATCCAATAGGCAATGCAGAATTTTTTATTTTAAGTCCAAATACATTGTTATGGTTTTGTTTTTTAAATTTCAACACATAATTCAGAAGGGGCATACCCTATTTAGTCCCATAGCAATAACACTTATCTAATCAGATTGATGATAACGTTTAAAAACACATAAGAAACCTTTTCTTAAAGTATGATTTTAAAAAAATGTATAGACCAAAATAAATTCAAATTCTGCCTTTTTAGAATATTTTTTAAAATTATAATATGTTGCTTACCCCCTTGGATCTGGATTAGTGCAAGTATCAATAAGATGAGATAGAATTTAGAATTTGCCATTTTTAAAGTTAAAAGAATATCCGAAATTTTGAAGCCGAGTGTTGTGGCTATTGGTACCAGTGCGAAAAGGAAAGAGAACTAGTTGTTGGACTTCTAATATTGGCTGAGGAAGGTTAGAATATAGTGTATCAGTGGATTACAAAGATAATAATTTGGGAATTTTGTTACTCTGTAGTAATCCATGGAAGACAATACAAATGTCACTGATAAACAGATATTGCATTATTGTAACAGGGTAAAAATTAGTATATTATTCTAGCACTTTTATTTCAACCATTTCATTTTATTTAATTACACAACTAGACAGATTAGAGTTTGAATATTTCTATGGCTCCAGAATATTCCTTTCATTTAAGATAATATTAGTTTACACGGTTATATTATCATCAAACAATCAATGCTGTCTCTCAAATTTGGGTACTATTTTATTAAATAAATTTTGGGATGAGATCATAATTATGTTACTATTCAGACTCTTCTCTTTCGTTCATTACACATTTTGGGCCAATAAAGCATACACTTTTGTCTACACCTCGATTCATCTCCCACTATTTTCAAAATACATAAGAGCATTTTCATAGCCAGAATTTTGTATGAATAGAAGGTTGAATTATTTATTTCAATTTTTTTTATAGACATCAAAGTGAACAAAGTCGGCCATTTTTCTGAAACCTCCCCATCTCAAATAGCCGTACATATTTTTTTAAACCAGTTCAAAATACAGTAACAGTATATGTGTGACCCTTGACAGTATTGTGTAACATTGTTATCTCCAACCTTTCACATTACTTGATTATTTCATTTTTGTATTATGAAATATACCTTAGTAGCCTACATCATAATGTTTAAGGGGGGGGGGGGGTGTTATACCACATTTATTTCATAGGGAGTTATGAACAACTAGTAAAGAGTCATCCATTCAAAACCATTAACAGTAAATGTTGGTCATTGATGAAAAATATAGCATAGACACCATTTAAAGGGCGGAGGAGATAGTATACTCCTTCTTTTCAAAGGGAGTTATAAACAGCTAGTGGACAGTCATCCAATCAACACCTTTAACAGTAAAATTATATTGGTCACAGAGGAAAAAGATAACATTTACTCTATAATCCACTAATCCTTGCCTGATTGATGTGTGGCAAATACCAACCATGTTACAGCCTTAGTCTATTGGCTAGTTCACCAAGAGGCTGGTGGGGAATTAAAAGGCCTTCCAGCCATCAGCAATTTGTCTGTAAAAAGGGCCATATCCTGAATTTATCATTATTATTTGTTCAGAAACCAGGGATATGAAATGATCTACAGAACAGCAATTGGTGTCGCAAAACTTCTAGACAGGACAGATTATTATTTTTTTTAATCCTTATTGGTGTAAAGCACAAACATAATAATTATATTTGAATATAAAAATCAATACAATCTTTCAACATCAAATGTCACCTCAAATTATGCTACATAAACAGCCATGATATCTCCTTTTTGTATTCATAATGTGATTTGCATGTTCCTTTCAACATCAAATGTTGCCTCAAATGTGTTACTTATATAGCTATGACATCCCCTTTCCTCAGTCTTCACAATGTGATTGGCTTAGTCTATTCTAGCGTTTTTTCTAACGTTTTGCTTTGTGCCCTTTTTATCGATGGGCTCTTTAAACTTAAAGCTTCACTCATTTTAAATTCCATCAATAAAAGAAAATACATGTATTCATATCCCAGGAAAAAATGGAAAACTTCATTTTTATTATTTTACAAACATGAAACAAGAAAACATTAACTGTCCAAAAAGTGTTCCTTAAAGGTATAATATTATTAATAATATTCATACATAATTTATGCAAAAGACTCATAAGGTACATTTGATGGTAGCTCAGGCTCATATGGTAAAGGCAGTCTAGTTTTTGATCTTCGAACCAAATATACAATCACAACCACAGATATGATGATGACGATGAGGCCAACGATAGCACTAAGGGTAGATCCTATAATCAAACCTTGACTCTGCAATAAGGGATTACCTGAAAATATATATGAAAGAAGAGTTATACTTTTTATTCGACTAAATGGAATTCTCGCGCTGTCCAATATGGACGAGCGTGCAGTAAAGATGCATCAAAGGATAGATCGTTATAAGCCAAAAAAGGAAAAAAAATGCAACTAATTAAACTGTTGTAATTTGTGTATAGGAAAACTTTCATTCATTAATAAAATTTTCACCACCACTGACTGTCGGGCAGTTGCAAATGCCTATTTCTGTAGGACAAGCCCCTGAAAATTGTCACTACCATGGATGCTAGTCCATGGCAG
This sequence comes from Pharyngocirrus eroticus, assembly GCA_033118115.1. Taxonomy (NCBI): domain Eukaryota; kingdom Metazoa; phylum Annelida; class Polychaeta; family Saccocirridae; genus Pharyngocirrus; species Pharyngocirrus eroticus. The sequence goes on along the minus strand of JAVSBT010166645.1, from coordinate 40,085 downwards.
GTTGCTTATTCAAGAATGTTCTATCACTTTCCAAGGGATCCATACAAATATGAGGCAAGGGGTGGCAGGACCTTCAACCATTTGATCTTTATATGAATGCCTATACACCCACATACATAAATGTAATGGATGAATTTTGAAATGGCCCTGGAAGTGGTATGCAGGATGTTTTCAAGGATAAATGAATCAAACTTACTTGGATCTACATCTTGATCCTTAGCTGTTGTTACTGGTAAATCTTCACTTGTTCTTTTATCTAGAATTGTAGTGAAGTCATTTTGGCTTGTAGTAAACACTTTGGTAGTTTCTAATCTTCTTGTCGTCGTCGTTGGTGGTATTGTTGTAGTAGTAGTTGCTAATCTTGTCGTTGTCGTTGATGGTATTGTTGTTGTAGTACTTTCTAATCTTGTTGTCGTCGTTGGTGGTATTGTTGTAGTAGTAGTTGCTAATCTTGTCGTTGTCGTCGTTGGTGGTATTGTTGTTGTAGTAGTTTGTTCAACTGTTGTTTGTGGGGATGAGGTGCTTGGTTTTTTTCTTTCTGTAGTTTGCAGAGGTGTGGTGGTCTTATCTTCCAGGTTTGTAGTTTGTGGAGAAGTTGTACTAATTTCCAGGACTTCTATAGTAGATAACATATTATTATGTTTTGTTGTGAATTCAATCATGTTGTCAGTAGTTTGTGAATCCACAAAATCATTGTCTGTGGTGATTACATTTTCTGCATCAGTTGTTACTTCTTGATTCAAGGTGGTCATTTCAGGTTCAATGGCTTCATCGGATACTAGTGGAGTTTCTTCTTCAGTTGTAAAATCCAAAAAATATGTGGTGGCCTCAAAAGATTCAGTTGATGGTGCCGGTGAGGAAGTTGTTTCAATCAGTTCTTCTGTTGTTGGGGGTAATGTTGTTGTAGTAGTAGTTGGGGGTAATGTTGTTGTTGTTGTAGTTGTTGTTGTTGTTGTTGTAGGTACTGTAAAGTATAGAAAAGGCATCGATCAAAATTATAACAAGTGTCATTTGGAATTCTAAAAAGGTGGCAGTTATTTCCAATGTAATGTAAGGCTGGTAATGATCTAATCAATCCAATATTCATATAAGTACTTTTTTAAATATTTTTTTAGAAATTTAAAGCTTTGTGATAAGTGATAATCTTTTACATTTTAGTTTTTCTTATCAGAATCTGTCTTTTATAACCAGTAACAGGGAATGGAACGAGCAGATTCTGCAGGAGTCAAAGGGACTCCCATAACATTGCCTTAACATGTGCCCCTGGAATTTCTGACTAGAGGAATAATGGGAGCAGGAGTATATGCTCCTATCTTGTTTCATTCCTTGCAGTAAACATCTAATTATTCAGAATGATAATCTAAACTAAACTTACTGATACATTTTTGACAATTAGCTCGAGGTGACGTTATATCCTTGGTGTATTTACATACTATATCCACTGAATCAAATAATGCTCCAAATGGACAAGAATGTTGGATCCATTTATGGGGTTCACATCTATAAAATTTATTACAATCTGTTGGATGTGCTACCTTTTCACCAAAATAAGAACATTTTTCTTTGCGATTGCATGGGTCAGCTTCCTTTTCTGTTGAAGAAAAATAATCAACATTACAAGGATGGTTTTTTTAAGAAAGGTTTGTACTACAATGAACTGTCTTTTCAAGATCAGAGATTGAATGATATTTTTATTAACTTTGAAAACAAATTAATTGTTTTGTTTCACAACAAGTTGCAAGAATTTTACCTTTGAAATGACTACATGGTTTCCTACATTTAGCAAAGCCAGTCGGCAAACATTTATCAGTATCATGATCATACTCAGGATTGTTACTGGGACAGGCATCTCTGCTCCAGCTGTCACCGAATATTCCAAATTGACAATAATAATATTCAAAACAATTTGCAGGGTCTGAAGCTTGTACTGACCAGATGAGGTTATGAACACAGTAATCACCATCACTAATTTTACAGCCATCATAAGATTCACCTAAAATTAAAAAGAAAACACAGTTCAATCAAGCTTAACATTCAAAACAACAACAACAAATGTCAACAGGGATAGAATCAGTTATTGCTGGATAGATTTGCCCTTATTTAAGACATTTTTGAAATTTTCAGATCAAAAGATGAACTTCTCAGGTCAGTTAGTTTTGATTTTTGTTGGACTATTTCAGTATTTGGTAATTTGTCCTTTTTATATGAAAGTTATCTTCAACATGTGGGGTTTTCTTTAAACAAGTTACTGTTGTACATTTGATAATTCTATATACTATTACTATGTACAGAGTGGTCTTCCTAATTTGTATGAGTTGACCATATCAGTAGCCTGGTATTATTCATATATTCTTTGTAAATTTATTCCTATGTACGACTAAACAGTGTTGATACACACAAGTATATGAACTACAGTGAATAATGCCTCAATTATATAATATTATATGTACATATATAATGATATATGTACATCAGGAAATCTTATATGACGCTAATAATGTGACCACTATATAAAAGTAAAACATGATTGTTTTATTTGTTCTCTCCCCCCCCCACCCCCCACCCCCAACATTTTTCCAAATTTAAATATCACTAACCTTTTTGCAGCAGTGTCAGTAGTATTAAGACAAATGAAATCCTAAAAGGTGCCATATTTGTTGTAAACCTTTCCCTATTTTTTATTTATGGCACTAATTAGATGAAATGATAATCATTGAAAGGACATAATTATAATAACATATATTGTTATGACAATCTATTCTTACATCGAGTCATCACCACTGCTTATCTATTCCATATGGATTATGAAGATTAGTATTTAATCAAAAAAGGGGGAATTTAATAGCAGCAGTTAAAATGGTGATTTCACATGTGACTTTTAGAATCATCTGAGACTTATGCGATTCACACTACAAAAAAGTGAGATCGGTCTCCGTCAGATCGATTCTACCTAGACCAGTCCCCTACCAGTTGTCAGTACACAAAGTTAGACATCTGGTGGTATAGTTTTTGATCATTTAGACAGCGTGGTAAACAATAACCTAAAATAAAATGCAAGTTTAGCCCGGACTTTTCCAGAATGGCCCAATTCAAATTCTAAACAGGTCTTAACACACTAAGACCAATCTCTGATCCATGATCTGGGAGCTGTTTGGGTGTGAATCCTATATATAGAAAGGTATTATATTCTTTTGAATAAAAATTGAATAAATATAACTTTACCCGCTATAAATCAAGCAGTGAACCTGCAAAATATGGTGAATTAAAGAAAAAAATGCTCGATATTAAATAATAGTTAGATCAGGATAAACAATAAACAAGCTATTCCAAAACATTAGAACCAAACTTGAATTCCATGTTATATATAGCCCATGTTTAATCCTTATACAAAAAAATTAAATTGCTTTTTTTAATGTCAATGCATCAGGTTTTATTCAACACAAATGCAAAAGTCAGTTGATAGTTTCAGTTTATTGTCCACATGGTCCATACATGTAAATAGAAGCTGTAAGCCTTTACATAATGCGTCTGCTAACACTTTTTCATTCAAATCAAACAAACCAGGACAAACATATCTCTATGATCTTCTCAATGTTACTTAATAGTTTCATTGTCCAACAGATCTTTTCACATTAGATATATTTTGGATGAGGATTTTCATCAGGTTATATACAAATTATAAAACAGAATTCTAAAAATGCCCTGAAAAAGTGATAATTGTGAAACAATCAGATTCACTATAACCCAATGTAAATTCATCCAAGATAAAACAAAAGGCATGTATCAAAAATAGAGCATAGACTTAGTAAAAGAATGTCTATATTATGTGCAGAACAGTCAGTCAGAATAAAGATAAATGCATGGAAAGAATAAAGATTTAAGGATTAATAAAACATTGTTTACAATTCTAATCGTTTTATCATCAAACCCTCATTTCAACTCATGGTTGATATTGAATCAGAACAAAAGGTTTTCAGTCAGGTCAAGTGCCATATTGTAAAATCTATTCTAAATTGAAAGATAAAAATTGTTTTCCTTAAATTACATATTTTCATATAGTTTCTAAATGCAATAAGTTTTCATTTTATTTTTGGAACGCACATTTTCCTTTTACAATAACTATGTTGCGTAGTAGCTTGATGCATAATTTGATCTGCAGTAGTGGATACCTCATACATGATTGGTAAATATGACAGAACACAAACTGTATATAGACAGACACAACACTAATTTGAACCCTTATGGCAACTGTATATGGTTTGCTACAAAATAAGTCCAAGATTTTGCAGATGGCAGCCAACACAAATAACATTATTGTAAATACTCATGGTAAATAACTTGTAACTCTTGTGACTAGCCATAGTTTTCATCACCATCCATGGATATGTCAAGCATAAGAATTTGAAATATATAATAGGTGTTTATATGTTAACACTATATATGGATGAAATACAAAAGCCGTTGTCATAAATATGCTATTACAAATACCGATACACTAATGTATAAGATGATTGATTTGCGTCTAAAACCTATAAGAGTTTCAATGATTCTACTGAACCACTTGGTCCATTTGTTGAAAGTCCTCCGATGACATGAAGTTTCCCTTGAAATGCTAGGTATGCACAGGAACAATGGGGTGTTGGGATTTCACCTAGTGAAGACCAGCTATTTGTTGCTAAATCGTAGGCTTCAGTTTCTGCTAATGGTTTACCTTGGTTACCTAAAAGTTAAAGTAGATAACAGGTAATTATGAGTAAAGTTGTCAGGAAAAATTAACATATTTTCAGCATTTATTCAAAGTAAGTGTACTTTGTCTTATCTAAAAAGCACTCACTTTATTTTTAACACCAGATGGAGCCACTTAACAATTAAAAATCACCTTACTACTCTTTCAAAGAAGATGAAAATCCAATATTATGAACTTACCTAGGCCTCCTGCTGCTATGACTTTCCCTCCAAGGAAACCAATTGCAAAATCTCCTCTTTTGGTTGGCATTGGACTACCTATGAACCACTCCTCTGAAAATATTTAAGTATAATAATACAAACATAATGTTAAACTTCACATTATTTTGTACATACAAAAGAAATGATGAAGAAATTACATGTACCAACAAATGTTAGGAATAAAAATGGCAAACATGAAGGATTAGAAATCATTACCCTTTTCTAGATCAAAAGATTCTGCTGCATCTGAGAAACCTAGTTTAGGATCTTTGTTGAGGCCTCCTACACTGAAGATATGGGTATCAGAATGTGTGTAAAGGGTAAACACTCTCTGAGTTGGTACATTGGGTAACTTTTTCCATTTCTTTGTTGAAAAATCATACACTTCAAAGGCTGTACATGGGAGTTTACCCTGTCTTCCTCCTATTGACAAATACACATACATTACTTTTTAACATTTGTATACACTTTTTTACATAATTATTCAATTTTTGAAAAAAAATCTTTTACAAGTAATTCCAAGAATAAAAAGAGCTAAAAATGTTTGCATAGTATAAAGCCATAGCAATGGTCAGCAGTTCCTTAAGCATAATATAGAATACCAAGAAGTTCTCCCAATTTTTTTGACATTCATTAATTCTCCTTGCTATATACAGCAATGATCACAACTCAATCTAAATAAATGTATCATTCACTTAGATGAAATGAACAAGACATAAAGATAACTAGGAACTAAACAAATGTTTTTAAAACACTTCTGTTCCTTGTTTTCTTTGTATATGTGTAAAATTATTTTTGCTAATTAAAAAAAAATCAAATCAAAATCAAATCAATATTAATGAGTATATATCCAACATCAATTAAGCTCCAATTCATCAACTAATACATTATCTTAATAAAATATAACAGACTATAATCTGAAATTATTACAGAAATAAACTGACCAAAGTTACTAAATGAATACAATTTATCTAGTAAATTTTCATTCTCTCAAAATTACTTACCAATTACATATAATTTATCATTTATCAAAAAGGAAAAGGTTGCATATCTAGGTGTAGGCATTGTGGGCAAACTTTGCCATCTATCACTTTCTAAATCATAACTAAAAAGATAATCTTTAGGATTGGTATCAATGGACATTCCTCCAACAATGATAGCTTTTCCGTCTGAAAAAGAAGATGATAACACCATCAGTTATGTCAAAAATAGATTTAGATTTCTTTGTCCATAGCACAGCCTAGCATAATTGTTGAGAGATTTAGATGTTTTTCTTTCAGGGCTCAATACATGTGATATTAGACATTGTAATCAAATTGAAACTGAAAGCAAAAATATAGTTTTACCATGACACACTCCTGACAACCCGAGTAATTTATCTTTTAAAGAGTCTTTTGATTCCCACTTCTTTTGTTCTGTATCATACACCTCAACACAGTCCAATGGTTCCTGATTAACTGCTACACCTCCCATGGCAACAATTTTTTTGCCAACAACTACACAACAAACAGCAGCTCTTTTAGTTGGCATATTTGCTAATCTGCCCCATTTCTTTTTTTCGCTAGCTTCTGGGTTATATACTTCGAGACAATCAAGGGGTGTTCCCCTTTGATCACAACCACCAACAACATATATTTTTCCATCTACTTCAATTGGGGTTGAAAAGACTCGTTTTGTTGGCATATCTTTGAGGACATCCCACTTATATGATCCTGTTGAATTTGCTTCTGCCATTTTAATTTTGATACAGGGTACCTGCAGAACCATAAGACAAAAATTTTGTAATCTGTCTAACAAATTTCTATTTAAAGTGCCTGCACCTTTTAGACAAAGTTGCTTTAAGAGTTCTGGGATAAAGTATAGGGCTGGGATAAAGTATAGGGTAGCCGTATACATACCAATAAATTATTTTACTGTGTCTTTGATGTGAGTACTTTAATTAGGATAATTATCTCTACTATGATAAAGGGAAAAGGCACACTCTCACCCAGGTCTTACAAACAAATTAATCAAGGCGAGTAGAAAAATACAAAATCATATACTATGAATATTATAATTATAGATAACCTTACTGTCAAATAGTATTAAAATACTTCTCCCCGACACTCAGATAAATAAGCTGTCAGAGATGATCAGTATTCAATTATGCTTTAGTATTAAAGCAGCAAACGAACTAAACTACAATTGTGACTTCTCTGTGACTCTTAATCAATAAAGCTTTTGTCGTAGGTAGAATGCTACTTCTACTAAATTAAATTTGACAGAGTAAACAGTGTGAATTTGATAGAACTTGGGAGTTACCACTAAATCTTGTCTCCTATGCCGACCCAGATAAACAACCGGTTCCGTTTTGCCTTTTCCGGATTGTCAGAGAAAATATAAACGGCCGATATAAACACATTATTCGATGATTTGAAAATGATCAAATTGCCTTTTATTGTAATTCATTCTACAGTATTGAATTGTTGAAGTTGATGATCATTGAGTCAATACTTTTTGTCTTTTGAAATAGAGGGAAAGGAGGGGCTCCCCTGTCATTTATGATTGGTTTACGAGGTCCTGCCTACAAACATACAGGTCAAGGCCATACAGTTACCTTGTCCGGTTGAAGGTGGATATATGCTAAGACTTTTGTAAAATTTTAAGAATTAGCGAGATAATAAAACAAACAGGTAAGTACCGCATCTGTCATGATATTTCATTTGATCCATTCTGTTAGAAATGTACTGTTAGTGACCCAGACATCAAACTTTTTGTGAAGTTGGGGTAGTTACACCAAAATAATGACAACCTGCGTGGTGTGATCATTAATGGTATGTTACTATGTAACCCTACTCAGGCTACTGTCTGAAATATGTTTACATTAGCTGATATGGGTAACCATACAAGTGTATTCTTGTCATTGATTGAGTAAAGTCTCATTTGCATCTTCTCAACGACCCGATTATGATACAGACTACGAGAGTTAACTATTTCTGTCAATGATTTTAATATTAATTTGTGTTTACAAATTCTCATCCAGCCCACACTGGCCACAGCCAGAAGTTTTTGCAGATTGCTATTACATTGCCCATACCCACCACACTATGTGGAGAACAAAATCTCAATGGCTGGCACGCCAAGTGACAAGTCAGCCATGGAGAGCAGCAAGCACATCTAAAAAGACAGTATTGGCAATAAGGAGAGAAGACAACAGTGTGTGGGAAAGGAGAGCACCCCTAGCTCCAGTCCATGTAAAGAAATTGGTAGAAGATGGTGTCAAGGTTCTTGTACAAGCCTCCAATAGAAGAGCATATTCCATGCAGGTAAATTTCACAATGATCATGTGGTTGATTATTTGTCTGAAAACAGTTGTTGCTGAGCTATGAATAACTACCTCTCCATGAATAGTTAAAGAAGTGAACTGATGCTCACATGTTGAATATTTGGTTTGTTTTTACTACTTAGGAGTATGCAAGAGCTGGAGCAGAAATCACAGAAGAAATCTCAGATGCTGAAGTTATCATTGGTGTGAAGCCAGTTCCAGTTGATCTACTGGAACCATATAAAACATATGCCTTTTTTTCACATACCATCAAAGCTCAAGAGGCAAATATGCCACTGTTGGATGCAATTTTAGAAAAAGTAAGGCTATTCAAATATAGTGCTGCAATTGTATATTGTATATTTGATTAAAAATAGTTAAAACTCTTTGATATCTATTGCAGTGATGACAATTTTTCATAGAGTTTTCTAAAGTGATAATGTATTTATGCTAACAACCCTTGAAAAATGTTCTATTGTAGAATATCAGACTGATTGATTATGAAAAAATGAACGATGCCAATGGGAGAAGAGTAGTGGCCTTTGGTCAGTATGCAGGAGTTGCAGGAATGATTAATATTCTCAATGGATTGGGTGTAAGGTTGTTAGCCCTTGGACATCATACCCCATTCATGGTAAATAATATCAAATTAGTTAGTCAAAACAAATTATAACAGGCTTTGAAATCTAGAATCAGTCTTGGTGCACTGAATAGCACCAAAGATTTTTGGATCTTGGTGCCACTGCACCAAGCAATGTTATGATGCACAATTTTTGCAATAACCTTTTTGCAAATATTAAATCAATCAACTCCAGGTATTGAATATAAATGTTTTTCTAATTTGGGAAATATGTATAATGCAGTATTCATAATCAAGGCCTGTTTTATTTTGTTAATGATACATAAATGCCACATTTTGCTTAAATTGTATTATAATTTACACATTATACTGTATAACTTGCCAAAAGTGTTATGCAATAACCTCATTGTTCATTTTGTATTAAGTTTTGTATGTGTCCTTGCCTTGCTTTGTAGCACATTGGACCGGCACATAATTACAGAAACAGTGGGATGGCAAGGCAAGCTATCCGAGATGCAGGCTATGAGATTTCCTTGGGTCTCATGCCAAAATCTGTGGGACCATTAGTGTTTGTTTTTACTGGATCAGGAAATGTTTCTCAGGTATGATTTTTCTTTTCCATTTTGTTCTGCTGGTCCAAAAGTCACTGTAGTGTAATAAATTATGTCATTAAATTAAATTCATTGTTGTAAAAAAAAAATGTATTCAATATAAATATTTGCTTGTAAAAAGTAATTATCAGACGGGTATAGAGTCTTTTGATTACCGTTTTTTTTTTTTATACAGCTAGTATGCCAATATACTTTATACATATTGTAAATCTTGTATAGAACATTCTTCATTCAAATTATAAATTACAAATGAAAGGAAATATCTAGTTCTGATTGAATATATTTTTAAAAACAATATTACAGGGTGCTCAAGAAGTTTTCCAAGAGTTGCCACATGAATATGTAGAACCTGAACATCTACCACAGGTTTCAAGGCATGGTTGTGAGTACATTAGACTGATTTCTCAAGTTTTTGTGTCATGGTAGGTTTTTTTCTGGCCTAGATTCATGACTTTGTTCTCTCAATATAATTTTAGCACTGGACAAAGTTTATTTCACAATTATCAGAAGAAAGGATCATCTTGTCAGAAAAGAAGGAGGTGGATATGACAAAACAGAATACATGGCTAACCCTGAGAAATATGCTTCTACTTTTAGTAAAAAGGTAAAACAATTGAAATTGAGAAAAACCAAACAAAGCAAAAAAATAAATCTAATTTTTATGCTAACTTAGATTTAAAATTCCTATTTCTTTTCAATATCAGATTGCTCCATATGCAACATGTGTCATCAATGGCATCTATTGGGCTCCAAACTCACCAAGACTGATATCTATTCCTGATGCCAAGACCTTATTGAGAGCACAAAAAACTCCCTGGTTACCACAAAGTGAAGGGTGCCCTCATCTACCGCACAGAATGCTAGCAATCTGTGATATTTCAGCTGATCCTGGTGGCTCAATAGAATTCATGAAGGAATGTACAACTATTGATAAACCTTTTTGTTTATATGACGCGGAAGACCATATGAATTCTGAAGAGTAAGTAGCAAAAAGGGAAATTTCCTCGGATTGATAAAAAGTAATTCAAGACTTCTTATTTCACCCCAAAATACCATAATGCGATGATTTAAAAGTAGTTATTGAATTGAGAGTCAAGAGTTTACATATTTTGGGAAGCATAACAAAGTAGACTATGATAATTATGATGTTGAATTGAAGTTTTGTTTACCATTCTTTTGGATTTCCTCATTTTTTTCATTTTGATATAAATTTGAAGAAAGATGATGACATTTTATACTTTACAGTATTTTTTTGTCGAAGTTCATAAAATCTTAAAACAATTCTAATTTCTATGATGCTTGAAATAAAATGTAATCAACGTCAACATCAGTTAGATTTATCAGTTCAAATAATTTACTAGATAGTGACTTGTGCTATTTTACTTTATAGGTTTGCTGGAGATGGAGTTCTTATATGCTCAGTTGACAATATGCCTGCTCAAATTCCAAGGGAAGCTACAGATTTCTTTGGAAGCCTCCTTTTGCCATACATTCATGAGATAGTAAGCAAGAAAATTATAAGTACATTAAGCTAGCAAGCATTGTTAAATTTGAGGCAGATAAAGATGGTTTGTTACCATTAAACATTTTGATAATAATAACAATAATGTCTTTATTCTCCATAAAAGTTTGGAAATTTTCCTTTTGACAAATAGCCTACAGATAAACAAATACAAAATGATGACAACAAAAACAGGATGAACAAATTGCAAAACATAGAATTAATCTTTTATTCTAAATGATAATTTTTCTTTCAGTTAAGTTCCAATGCTAACTCACCCTTTGAAGACTATAATGTTTCACCAACTGTGAAAGATGTAAGTACATTGATTCTTTTCCATGATAAAGGAGATTGAGATGAATTTTTGCTCTGAAGTGTGTTTTTAGAAATAAACTATTTCTGTTTTTATTTATTTATCCAACATTTAAGGCTGTGATTACTTCAAATGGTGTATTGACAGATAATTTCAAATATATAGATGATCTGAGAAAGGCCAACAGGTAAACGTCACTTAATTTTTCTCCCTTTTACGCATACTCGTTTTAAATTATGATAAT
>JAVSBT010166645.1:17128-28485 GCA_033118115.1 Pharyngocirrus eroticus | reverse complement strand
TTACATAATTTTTTTAACGATTCCTCACATTATAGATTTAAGTTATATGGGGTTAATTTAGGTTTGCATTTATATAAGTTATAGTATACTTCACATAAAATTATTTTACCATGGGAGGATATAGAAACCTTCAAATGCATATTCGCATCTTTTTGTACATTAAGTATAGGATAATTTGCACTTGTAAATATATGTATGTATATTGCCATGAAAGTTTCATGATAATAATTTGGAAAAACAAGTATAGTTTAATTATTTTATTTTCTTAAACAATGGGACACATGATTTGTTATGTGTTTACAGAGAAAAATCAATTGCAACGAGAACAGCTAAAGAGAGTCCACATAACGTTCTCATTTTGGGTGCTGGCTTTGTGTCCGCACCTGTAGTAGACTATTTGACTCGTGGTTCGAAAATAGCAGTTACTGTGGGTGAGTGGAGGTGATGAAAAATATCACAAAAAAATCCTTGATGTTGGGCTTATGTTATATTTTGCTTTCAGGGTTAAATCATGGTACTTTGATAGCATACCAATATCTTGCATGATTATTTTCTTAAAACATTAACAAGCAAAGCTTTGTTAACAACAGAAGATAGTCAAGCAAGTTATTTAAAATTAGCACAAGAATTGGCATTGTTATGTGAGGCATAGATATTTCACTCTGAAGTCATTTGTATATAATTCACAGTAACAATTAGGCCTTTTTTTCCTGTAACACCTTTCTAATAGGTAGAATTTAGTTTTTTTTAGATTCAATTGTAAATAGGTAACATGGATGATTATTGATATGGAGCAGATATACACATGCGTCCAGGCTCTTTTTCCCTTCCCTACCTAGTAATGGGGGGGGAGGGGGGGGGTAGGACCATGTCTATTTGCCAGTGATATGATAAAATAAGGTCCCTGTTTATATTCTTTCAAGTAGTGAAAATATTCTTACCACTATTTTTGATCATGTGCAGTATCTGGTCCTATCTGTTGTCATAAAAGTGTTACCTAGTGTTACATAAAGGTGATGGGTGCATGGTCAAGGTGATAAGCAAGTAATTGTCCTTGTACTTTTCCCTTGTGCCGGGTCAATGTGGAGTTGGTCAATACGCAGTGAGTCACACACAACTAACTTTGTTTAGTTACAAATCTAAAAAGGAAAATACTACTTGATATATTCTAGCATGCAATCAACAGCTACAGTGAGTAATGATGGTACCAAAAAAATACTTATTCTTGGAGCAGGTTTTGTTTCTGCCCCAGTAGTGGACTATTTGTCCCGTGATGAGAATTACAACGTTACAGTAGGTAAGTCTGGGTACTGTAGAGTATCTCTTCAATTCTTAATTTGGCCCTTGTCGAATTTTTTGTACATTGTTTGCATGACCATTTTTAAAAAGTACAGCAACCAAACATATTTTTTTACAAAAACAGAACAGTTTTTTTGTTTATCATGGATGTGAAGGCAATAACGTTTGGTAAGATTATATTATAGTCAACCTAAGTATATATTATAGAACCATTAAGAGCAGGGAATAGTTTATCAGCTGTTATGTCATTTTTATTACCTTATATTTGAATTGTTACTTGTTTTGCCAAGCTTAAGCCAATGATAATCACTTATGTCTTGGCACCAAACTCTGTTATATCATTAGTCCCCTCTGCTTTTGTTTAATTTTTAAAGTCATGCAAGCAACTAAATCCTGCTAAATTGCTTTGTAGTTGTAGTAATATGCTTATTCAACAATAATATGCTTACTACCTTTAAATAAGATTTTAACTTAGTGTTTTTATTTGTGTTTTGTATCTTTATGAAAAAGGGCTTTCTTGAATAATTCGCTCTGCAAATCTAACTAGTACCATGAAAAACATTTCATTTGTGTTTACCAGGGTGCTGGATATTTTAAAAAATCACAAATTAATAATAGTGAATAACATTTTTGTCTGTTTTGGTCAACTAAAAAACTAATATGGATATATTTATTGGCTCTGCAATTCCTGCCATGTAGTTAGGGTATTTTAAACAATCTAACATTGATTTGCAAATTTGAATCTGAACTATTCTAAGATTTTAAAAGCTTTCTCAACATGTTTTTTACCCCTTTTCTGCATTTGGTATTTTTTTCAGTTAAGGATATTTATTTTCATTGTTTGTAGTTTCAAAAGTTGTTATTTTGTCAATTTGAGGTTAAATTGTCATATTTTATGATGCCGGATTTATACTGAAGACTCTGATCTTGCAGCTCTAGTTTATTCTACTGTTAGCATTAAATAATTATTACCCATATAGAAGATACTTGTTAAAATCAACCTAAATTAACTTTTGATTAAGAAAATGATAGAACAGTTTACAACTCTGTGGATTTATTTTTTCATTAAGAGTTTCATTTGAAATGATTTGACCTTGTCTACATTTTCATAGTATGTTTCCTGGTTTGCTTTATAATTGATAGCTGGAGAAAAGAAGGGTGAAATTGATGCATTGGCCCAAAAGTTTAAAAATACCACACCACAGTTGTTAGAAGTAGAAAGAAGCAAAGATGATCTGGATGCTATGATTAAAGATCATGATCTTGTCATCAGGTTTGTAAAAATCAGTTTGGCAATAAATGGTAATAAGACATATAATGTAAAAGACTAACAAAGTTATTGTAAAAAAAAATTGTGGGTTTCATGACAATGCATGGATATATACATGCAATTTGAAGACCATGAAAAGATATTTATTTCAACTGAATAAGCTAAGAAAGGGTTTCGTTGTTGTTTTGTCCAGTTTGTTGCCATATGGCTTGCATCCGAAAATTGCTGAACTATGCATAAAGAACAGAACCAACATGGTGACTGCCAGTTACAGAACACCTGCTATGATGGAACTTCATCAAAAGTGAGTACACATTCTCTTTAATCAATTTGTTTAGCTACAGGATATAATCCATGGACTACAGAATCATTGAAATGATCCCCACTTTCTTTGATAAATGGGTTTGATACAACATTTTATATTTATCACCTTCCTTTTCTGCATCACCTACCTTTTATTTTACTAAAGGGCTCGAGATGCAGGAATCACTGTTGTAAATGAAGTTGGTTTGGATCCTGGCATTGACCATATGCTTGCTATGGAATTATTTGATGAAATCAAAGAGCATGGAGGAAAGGTATGTCCAAATGATGTACATGTACAATCAATGTCTATTTATATGAATTCATTTTAGGCTTGTAATATGAAGTATCTTGTGATAAACTTTTTTTTAAACCAGCCTTTGGCCTATTATGGAGACATGTTGCCTTTGCCTAATGATTGTATGAAAGGGGTTAGTTTTACATACATATTTATTTATTCATCAAGTTGTGTCATATGTATTTTTATATGTTGTAAAAAAAAGTATTGTCTTTTTTTTTTTCAAGGTTACATCCTTTGAATCTTACTGTGGGGGATTACCTGCTCCAGAGAGTTCAGACAATCCACTACGATACAAATTCAGGTCAGTGCCAAACTGTTTGATGTGGTTTGAGATGTATTAATAATGCAGCAACATTTATTGCTTCATGCAGAATTTTATGTATACAAAAGCTAGATAAAACATTTTCTTTTTTAGTTGGAGTCCCAGAGGTGTGTTGCTCAATGTGATGGCAGGTGCAAAATACCTTAGAGATGGAAAGGTCTGTAAAATCATTTTCTCTAGTTTATTACATCAAATTTTCTGTCAGTTTCATCGATAATAATGTGTTGCTTATTGATATATTAATTACAGGACAATGTAAATGGCCATATAAATTGAAAAAGTAAAATAAAGTCTTTCTAATTCTCTAATTCTAGATTGTTAATGTGAAAGAAGGTGAATTACTTAATGAAACCTCTAGTAAAGATTACTTCCCAGGATTCAACTTGGAGGGCTTCCCAAACAGAGATTCCACAATTTACGGTGATCTTTATGACATAAACTCTGCTAGTACTATCATCAGAGGGACCTTACGCTATAATGTAAGTATCATAAGGACCTATTTTTCTTTTTGTGCTTGTGATTTTACAAACAAATTGCATTACTCTGGTTCTGCATCAAGTTTTGTGGTTGTTCAAAAATGCAAAAAAATAATATCTACCTTTGCTTTTCATGTAGGGATTTTCTGAGGCAATGAAAGCTTTAGTTGATATTGGGTTAATTGATTTAACATCTCATGCTGTCCTTCACGCTGGAGGTCCAGATTTAACATGGGTAAGTAACTGCAAATAATTTGTTCTGGTGTTATGAATATTTTGTAGTATCTTAATTTTAATTGCACTATAAATGAGGATAAGGATCAACAAAAAAAAAGTACAGCACATATTTCTTGTACCTTATTTCAGAGATCATTTATGTGTGAACTAATGGGACTTAAAAGAGATGTCCTCGTTGACTCCCTCAGAGATAAAGTATTTGAAAAAGTGGGAAGAAGCAATGCCAGACTGCAATGTATTGAAGGGTAAAGTATAGAGTTTCTGAACATCTAAAAAGTCATGATCTAATGTTATTTTTGTTTATAAATTATACTAGTGATACTATAAAGAATTCATTTTAACAACTTTACTGGTAATTGTTATGTAGTCGATAGCCGTCATCAAGAGCAGTACTGTAGTAGGTAACAGTAGTGGAGAGCAGCAGTTCAAGCATCCTCCCCAGTTCCTTTCTCCACATTCCTCCTTGTGCTCTATGTGATATCTTTCCTTATACGTATATTCATACCAATACACCACAGCTTCATGCAAACAATCAAATAAAGTGAATTCTGGAATGTAATTTTTTTATCAATCTAGACTGGGTCTTCTGGATGAACAACTTCTGGTGAAAAAAGAAAGTCCAGTCGACACATTGATACATTACTTAAGCAACAGATTAGCCTTTGGTAAGTTATGATGAACGTTTGATAAAAAAAACCAATATTATCCAGAGATAATAAATCTTCAATTATTTATTTTTGAAACAAAATTAGTTGTAAATTGTGAAAATGTGCCATTAGTTATTATTTGTATTTGTCCCTTGCCTTTTGATGACTAAGCTTCTGTTGGTTGTGGTAAATGAAGAGAGTTCCTATTCATATTTTATTTAATCTCATCCTAGTTCTGTTGATGTCTATTTTTAGATGAAAATGAGCGTGATTTGATTGTGCTAAGGCATGATGTTGGTGTACAGTGGCCAGATCATAGCACAGAAACCAAACATGTAGACCTGGTGGTTTATGGTGAACCTGGTGGCTACTCTGCTATGGCTAAAACTGTAGGATTCCCAACAGGCATTGCAGCAAAAATGGTGCTAGAAGGTTAGTCTTGATTAAAATGTTAACAAGTTCTGTAGCTTTTGTATTGGCTGAAAACAGAAATTATGTCAAATCTCTTTTGACAACAGATTTTGCAGATGATTAAAAAAAAGAGGAATAAACTTTATATACTGCTTTGTTCCGTTGCAATTGTGAGTTGTCTATATATTTATTTGAGGAAAGAAAAGATTTTATTAGAAAAAAATACTACGCTTATTTGTTTTCAATTCAGGAGAAATTCAGAGTAAGGGAATGGTGGTTCCATTGTCAACAGAGATGTATCGTCCAATTCTCAAAAGACTGAAACAGGAAGGAATTATTGCCAAGGACCACAGCACAATTCACTGAAGGAAAACATGAAAGAATAAAACAAAATAGATTGCTGGAACAGGTGTTTTTCAGAAGTTAATCATATGAATTAAGTGCAGAAAGCTGTGTAGGCATCATGCAAAGCTGAAAAAAAAGGTGTTTAACAATGATACTGATTCAAAGTAACTGCTGAAAGTTACAGAGGTGATAATGGGCTAAGAACAAAGTATGCTTTATTTTTTTTAATGAAATATAGATTTATAAAGATCTGCATTTAATATATAAGACCGGTGTCAGTTTTATCTTTTAAAAGTTTTTGTATACATCATGTGAAAAATATCTGAATAACTTGCAGCTCTTTGCAACTTTTGGTCAGTTGTGACTGAAAGAGAGTTACAAAAAACTACTTTATACTAATAGTGTGATTTTTATAGGAAAGCAGTATGTTGCTTTTGCTTATATCTATGTGTGTATTAATTAATGATTTATTGTAATCATTTTTCCTAGCAACCAATACAGAATCATTCCATACAGTAATTCTAACTTCTAAGTGCAAGACAGCTACAATAATTTGATAAGATATGCATAGTTATATTGATATTTTCATCCCATAAAATATGTTTTACTTCATATCATATTTGAACATACCAGATTAGATAAGCTAAAATGAGTGCCATTGTATATCTTTAGAATAAAAATCATGAACATCACTGAGGCAAACCTAAGCACAAGTCATTTTACATTGCCTAATCCTTTTTGAAGTGAATCTCTGATTTTTTGCTCGAATTGAAGTGTATTCCTTGTCATTTTTCACAAGTTATATGTCCTTTGCTAGAACATAGTGACATAATATAATCTCTACTTGAATATCTTCATTTAGTGTTGTGACTTTTTTGAGTGTATTTTGAATGAAAAGTGATCAGAGCTTTTTGAATATTTTGACAGCTATATTTCTAATAACATCATCGAGTAGCAAGAGTAGATCTCATTTTGAACACTTGTTGAAATGATACTAATGAACAAAATAATATTCTCTTTACTATTTAAAGTAACAGTCATATTTTTAGTGTTTATTTGTCAGGACAAAAGATAGGACTTTTTAAGGGTAAGTGGTAGTATAGAAATTCTATGTAAAGTTGTATGGAGCACCGTAATCATGTGATATTTTCTGTAACAAAGAAATTTTATGTTGTTAAATAAAAAATCAGTATTTCATAATTAATGTGAGATATCTATTGAATGTGTCAACTTTGTTTCAACAATCATCAACAAGCCTTGGAATTTTTTTATAAAAATATATAATTTATTCTTGATCTGTGTTCAAAATCAAACCACATTGTGATATGGGATACAAAAAAAAATCATTATTTTACCTTTCATGGCACATAAAGAATCAATGTATTTACTTAATTATTTTTTCCAGTCAATCAATTGCACCAATGTTTACACCTTTGCTTAATAATACTACAGCCATGTTTTAATGCCATCATCTTTATATCTGGCTTACAGCATTCATTAAATCCATCTCTCCATCCCCATTTTTGTCAAATCATCCCCCAGTTTTCCTCATTATGAATTAAGAGTAAACTTTTCGTCATCATTCATACCACTTCATTGTTCAATCAAATTTTGTTAACCTTGAAAAGACATTGAGTACATCTTAGAACTTATTGGGGAGTAAAAATTGTTTTCAGTAGTATATGCATCTGATCCTATGGAATGGTATCTCATCAGTTTCTTTGGCATGTTCTCTCCTGTAATCCCACATAAAATGATCCACGAGGATTGCATTCATCTGCATGTCATTGGGAAGATCTGGATCACTTGCTATCATTTTTTTCATTTCCTCAACCAAAAGCTAGTAGAAAAAGAACGTATACACAACTTTATAAGAATTAATAATAGTTTTCAGCTGAATCAATTTGGTCATTTATGTATAAAGTGTGTGTCTAAAGAGATTTGTATTTTCTTTCCATATTCTAGAGTGTATCAGAATTATCAAACATTTTAGAAAAGCCCCTTGCTTTCCTCTCATGTAAAACCAAGGTACACAATGCATGTATTGACTATTCAGAAAAAAATCAGAACATAGTTCTTTCTATAAGTAATAATCAACTGCACTTTTTTTTGTGTCATATTTTCCAAAGATATAACTTCTTTCTGAATGAAGTTTCCTTACCTCTACAGCCCAGATAGAACAACCTCTGATTTCCACTTCCAATCTGTCTCCACTCTTCATCATTGTTTCTGCAACACCCAAAATAGCAAGTAAGCAGTGTGACAATGCAAAAGATTTAATTGCAATACAGTAGGTAATAATACTACAAAAAAAAACCAGTGCATTTTATCAACTTACTTTTGCAAAGAAGATCTGTCAAATCTTCTGAATATTCTAGTATCTTGAACCAAACCAAGGCTTGGGGAATTCTGTTCAAAGGGTAAAAAATGATAATTAAGATGGCTACAAATAATTAGAATTGAAAAAGTTAACAAATTAAGGTGCTACTGCATAAATCTTTTAGTTGTGGTCTTTCCCAATCGATCAATAAAAAACAATTAACTTATTTACCTGTAATCTGCAAACATTGTTACTGTATCTATATCTCTAAATTCACCAAGACCCTTGCCACCACATGCAGCCCAGATATCAGCTACCAAAATTTGAACTCTTTTGTAGATTGCAACTGTAGACATAAAATAATGCATTATTTTGTTGTTATTTATCATAATCGTTTATACCAAATTGATGCAAAGCCTTTTTGTTTAGTGTTAGCTTACTTTTTGGAATATATTCTATGTAACAACCTGTATTGGTTAACACCATTATAAACATACAGCGCTCAATACTAAATAACAAAAATAGTGCTAGATTAGGGGCATCTAGGTTATACTAGGTGTTTAGAATCATACTCAACATTATTTTGTTCTTGTAAACAACCAGTGTTAAAAATCAGTGTTTTCTTTATCTAAAGAAACAAAAGTATTTGATCCTTTTTTTACATAAAAAGTCAACATATAAGCCTTTTGTAGTGCAACATTAGAGGATGTGAGTTTCAGAGTATACTCCATTGGAAACCTTTTTTTTTTTTTTACCTGTTTTCCCTTCAAATTCTGACATATCTCTAAAGGAAGGAAAATCTTCAATGACTAGTTCGATAAGTTTTTGGGCACTTTTATTGCTTGCTTTGATGACATTTACAAAGGTCCCATCATATTTCTGAAGTGAGAAATGATAAAATTAGTGAAAAACGATTTGCTTATCAACATTTTAAGTGATGCTTGAAAATTAAAATAACTAGAATATGTACCCAATTTTTGGCAAATTGTAGCCATCCTCACAATATTCCGTATAATGCATGCCCACAAAATAAAACTGTCACATGTCTAGCACATGCTACCTTACTTACCTCTACTAACACTTTTCCAGCTTCATGCAAATTTTGTATCCTTTCATCTAACATAGGCATGGTGTAGTCAGAATCTGACTTGAAAAGTTCATTAAGTTTTTCCTTGCTAACTGTTGCAAAATATTTGGGGTCTGTTATAGGTATTCCATTCTGGAAAATCAAAGAAAAAACACAATCAGATTTCAAAAAGGGGGATAATTTTAGCAGTATATTTATTGGTACCTAAAATGCACTGAATTGCTAAATAGTCATGTTTCTAGTTTCTAAATGAAAGAGACCCTTTTTTCAAATTAAATTCACATGCTATTTCCAAATATTTCAATGGACATACATCCAGTGCTTGGTCGATAGCTGCACAAAGAGACCAGTACCCTGTCCATTTATTGCCATTATATTCTTTGATGTACTTCTTGTTTTCATCTTCAGACCAAAAGGAAAAGTTCAGGACATCTGTCAGGAAAACCCTGTATCATGATACATGTATGTAATTAATTTCTTAAAGCACTAGAGTAAAATAATTTCTATCCTACATTCAGCATTGATAAACAAAAATGTGTTCAAATATATATTTCATGACACAAATTCATTTAAACAGAAAGGAGATTCATTAATAAACTTGTACAGATTAAAAAACGAAAATAAACATCAATCAAATAGATCTAACCAATCCACAGCTTTTTGGTCGGCAGTTTTTGGATTTAATTCATGCTGACTCCATCTTTCTACTTGAACAATTTCTTTCTTTGTCTTGATAAGTTCTAAAATCTGAAATAAATAAAATTATAAATCAAGGAAAAAGACAGTAGATGTGTATACTCTATATTAATACTTTTTGTTATGAAATGCCCCCAGTGTGTTTTGTTTCATCTGTTTTAAAAAGCTGATCTAGTTGACCTTTAATCATTAAAGACAGGCCAGCTCAGTCTTTTCATTTTGGATTTTGTAGTGATTAGACCTGCTATGATTTTGCCTTGGATATTATAAGACATCAGCGTTGTGTTTCAGGTTTGAATACAACATTTTGTTGAAATTGTGTTTTATTTTAAAGTTTATTTTGTTTAATAGATTCGGTAGTATTCAGATTTTGAAATTTTAATTCTTGTCATAGTTTTACATTTTAACTTCATTTCTTTTGTTTCTTTCTTCAAGCTGGGATTCCCTTCCCTGCCCTCAACAAATGCTGGAGAATCAGGGATTTCCATGTATACATTTAAAATGTACCATTGATCTCTGCCATCTACATGTTGTTTTTATTTACCTGTTTTGCTGTTTGTGAAATTCCAGATGTTGATATCTTTACATCTTTACTGTTGTCTGCTATAAATTTTCCAGCATATCTTGGCATTAAAATGATATCTCCCATCTTTCTAATCAGCTGCAACCAATACGTTTTTCTCTGAAAAATACAAAAAGCACTAATCGTACTGTAGTCTATTTATAAGAGTTGTATTAACGATGTTAATGTAAAAACTATGGATAATGTTTGTGTCTACCATTGTTGAAAAGGTACTAGAATTTAATAATCTAGGGGGAGGTGCAGCTCAATCCTCAAGCAATGTGCAGCCTTTATCTTGTATCCTGCAGCAGACAGTTACCATGATTTCTTGCAAAAACAACCCCTATTGTTGGCAACATTCAGAGCAAATGTTTTTACTAATCTTTTAACAAACAACCAACTTTAACACTTCCCATTTACCTAATCATTTACCTAATATGTAATCTGCAGATTGTTGTAGGTGGTGTTAATTGGAGAGGTTTGTTCTCAGTGTATTATCAATCGAATGCCATGAAATGCTTTCATCATTCTATAACCCATAAACAAATAATCTAACATGCAAAAAAAACTAGATCATCTGGTAGGAAATAAATATTGCAATTAAAACCCACCGGAACCCCCTTTTCATCTAGCAGACGATATTTTGGTAAGCGTGAGTACTCACCACTTGCAATTCCTTCCCACAAATCCCTGCGGTGTAGTTGTGATCATGGCAGCCCAGAGCATAGTACCGGAGAGTAAGCATACTCTGTTTATGCGAGGGTTTTCTGATAGGCAAGATATTGATGATATTCGGTAAGCATATCTGTTAAGGATTAGTATGCCGTCATTTAGTAATGCGTATGTTTTTTCGAAAAGTTGTTTGACATGAGTATTTGTCAGATAGATAGATAGACGCCGATGTAAACTCCCACAAGTTCGGAAGCTGTAAGAGCTTGTAGCAAATTATAACAATTAAGTCCTTGTCAAACTGCTGTTGTGCATGCAATTATATCAAGTCAATTCATGGTTTTGCATTTAGGCGTTTTCAGAGAAAATATCGAATGGAGTCGATGTTTTGTTACTAGCTTGAGCTATAGAT
>JAVSBT010166645.1:0-17028 GCA_033118115.1 Pharyngocirrus eroticus | reverse complement strand
CATGGTTTTGCATTTAGGCGTTTTCAGAGAAAATATCGAATGGAGTCGATGTTTTGTTACTAGCTTGAGCTATAGATAGCTCGCCTGAAAGTTAGCAGAATATTATTTCCTGGCTGATTGCATTCAACTAATCTTGAACTAAAATATGTTAATATTACAGCTTTTTGCATAGATTTTGTTTCAATCTGATGTAACGTCTGAAGATATGCTATTCTTGTGTATATCCATGTAGATACTGATAGACTGGGTCCAAACCAAAGAAAAGGGGGACGTGTAAACTTAAAGACCCAACTTATGGGGGGACGGGTGGTATACCATTTTTTTCAAAGGGAGTTGTGAACATTCATTCAAAAAGCACCTTTAACAGTAAATGTTGGTCACTGATGAAAAAGATAGTATTGACTCTATTCATAGCTATAATCCACTAATCCTTGACTGATTGAAGTTTGGCAAATACAAACTACGATATAAAGGCTTAGTCTATTGGCTAGTTCACCATGAGCCTGATAACGTTTTTCAGTTTAAAGAAGGTTCTAGCACTCTTATTACAATTTGTCTGAAAAAAGTTGGGCCTTTAAATTACACTGCTAACAAACAGAAAAAATCAGGACAGGGCAATAAAAAGTGGGACATTCCCAACTAAAAGCAGGATGATAATCACTTTAGTCAATTTGAGAAATTCTGTATTTTTACAGGGAATTTTTCACCAAAGAAGCTGGAAATACAGATGTCACTATTGAATTTTTTAAGGAAACTGATATGAAGGGTCACTTGTATGTGGCATTGCGATTTGAAAGTAAGGACATAGCAAAGCAAATAATGAACAGGTTTGTAGAGTATTCTTATATTTACTGTTGAAGTGTTGTTAATTGTTAAATACATTGGTTAAAATACAGCATACAATTACAGTGATGTAAAGTTCATTACTTCGTATCTAATTTACTGGCAAAAAACAGATAAACTGTTGCTTTACTTGAGTTAAAAGGATTCCAATATGCGAGATCCCTTCCTTTTATTTCTTTTGAGCACTTTTGTAGAGAAAATGCTTTAATGAAGGCGCTTTATTGCTAATGAAATTTCTTCTACATCATTAATTTTAATTTTCCCCTTTAGTGTATCGAAAGCAAATAGTCAGTTCACAATCTGTAATGTCTCTTTTTGTTTCATTTTGTTTTTGTTAAACATTATATTTTATTAAAGTTTCCTCAATGCACGTTAGTGAACTGCAACCAATACCTCTGAATATTATACAGATATGTCTAAGTTTAGCTTTTCTCCCGACATTTCAGCATGTTGATTATATAAATATAGATGTTAACAATGGGTTATCCTGCATATAGATCATGTATGGACGGATTTATAGAGGAATTTTGCATACAATATATATTGTTTGTTGCAAGAAAGGATCACATGTTTATGCAAATTTCATCATAAAGATACTTTTTAAGAACATCTTGGGAGAGTTTGTCCATGGAAATTTGTCTTTCAAAGGCAGAGGAATCAGACAACTTATCAGACAACTTATTTTCAGAATATTCATTAAAAGCAGTACCTGAGACGATTTTACCTTTGAAAATTGGGATCAACTTTCTGTCACTAAGCGTTGAGTAACTTGAGTACCTTGTTGTTGTCACGAGAATTTTCTACTAGAAATTAATCATCTTTTTAAAGAGCGTTCTATTGATTCTATGTATACTGATAATTCAATAGAAAGCTTGCAATTTGATACCTTTGTAAACAATGAGTTGCAGGTTTTAGCTCTATTGCAATATTGAATTATTCACCAAATGCCCAAAACACTTGACACTTTACCTAGAAACTTACTATTATGTAGTGAGATGCAAAAAATGAAAGTCAAAGGTACATGGCCTTCCATGCCTGCACACATTTTGTAGGTCATTTTACAATGAATATGTAATGAAACAAACTTTACAGCTTTAAGGTTAATTATTATGCATATGTTAACATCTTATTACAAATGTGTATAACTTTAAGGTAAGTATGATAAGAAATCTGTATTAGAAATGATATATGATGGAGGCACAATGTCATTGTTTTTTTACTAGAATGGCTTGAGTATACAAAAAAAGATGCCCAAATTTGCTTCTGTTTGTTGGGTTCATGGGAGTATAAATAATGGCATAATGCATAGGAAATATGCAAGTTAACCGTACCATAGGTTGTAATGCCCTTGTATTTAGAATTACTTTATTCTTGGGAATATATTCTAGTATACAAGCATTATTGCCAATAATCATAGCAGACCAATGAATTGCACACCTTAAAAAAAATCAAGAACATTTATTAACAAAATCCTGAATTTTGTTACTTGAATTTTTTTTTATCCAATAGATTTGATGACGATGTAGTTCTTGGGGATAGGATTACCATATCGTATTTCAAAGATTTAAGAAGGGCTCGGATGCGAGGTACAAGTAAGATACTTTTAGGTTACTCAGAGTGTTGATTTTATTTCAGAGAAATCTTAATACACTTAAATCTACCACAGCTATGGGATTTCAGGCTTAAGATGGTAGAGTAATTAATTAATTAATCATTCATTGTTGTATACAATATTATTGATTTATTTTGTATTTGTCTGCTATGAACTTTTATCTGATGTAAGTGTTTTGTTTTAAATATTGTCATTGTGAATGTATTTAATTATTCATGCAAATGCCATTTTATATTAGATTAAGGTTGTGTAGCCATCAAATGGTTTGGCCTTAATCATAGTTGTTCATGTCTTAAAAGTGAATATTGGGGAACCCACTCTCGAACCATTAATTGTAAAACTGGTTTTAAATTTTGATTGATTAAGTGACTAGTATATGCCCAGATTTTACGGGTTTAAAGCATACGATAATGACATTTCTTGGAAAAGTAAAATCAGGTTGGTAATTGATGATTTTTTTGATTTTATTCTACAACCAAAAATGTATAAACAATCAATACGACGTTTCGTCTGTTAACAACAGACTTCTTCAGGTAAATGAGAACATCAAAAAGTGAGCTTTATATAATATGAAAAATTAGAACTTGTTAGATAGAATTAAAAACAAGTTATGAAATTAAAGCTTAAACAAGATATGCACAGTACAGTTTACTTTAACAAATTGTGCTAAGTTGGTACGCCCCCTCATCCCTGTTCATTGTAGGTGTTTTCTTTTTTATCCATATAGCTTCTTTAATATGTCTGGTTATTTTATCCGATTCCCTTTCTAACACTTTGCTTTGATCCCAATCTATTATATGGTTGTTAGTAGAGGTGTGGTCTGTTGTTAACAGACGAAACGTCGTATTGATTGTTTATACATTTTTGGTTGTAGAATCAAAGAAAAAAAATCAAAATAAAAGATAATGACATTTGTTTTGACCTACATATATAAGTGTGAAACCAATACTTTTTGCTTGAAGTTCTTGAAAACCAAATGCCTGAATTTCAAAAATTAACCTTTTGATATGTGCTGGGATTCATCGAGTTTCATTTCAAAATGTCTTTGGCCTGAAAGGCAATGTTTGACATAATCTCATACAGGCTGTTAACCTACAGATAATTTTGAAACACTTTTGTCCTTTTCTAGCTGATCAAACCAGAAGACCTTTTAATAACAAAAGGTTTTCTCCCTTGCGTAATGGATATCGTCCAGGGGTATATAGAGGAAATACCAATAATTGGAGTGATCGAGATAGAGAATGGAAAAATGACAGACGTAGGTCATCAGGGAGCAGATCTCGTAGGCATGACAGAAGTTCATCCAGAAGTAGAAGTAGAAGTGGTAGCAGGAGTAGAAGTCCTAGTAGAAGTCGTAGCCCAAGCCGTGCAAGTAGTCAAAGTCGTGAGAAAAGCAGAAGCAGAAGTAAAACTCCTCAGCAAAGAGATGAAGAAAAAAAGAATGTACAGGTATATTCTTATAGTTTTTAGACCCTGTGCTTTTTTACTTGTGTTAATGTTTCATAATTAATCCTTGGTTTTGCTAACTTCAATGAAAATCCATTAATTAGTACTTACAACAAAAACTGGTAATGGAAATTGACAATAGAGGTTTACTTACATTGACCATATCTCTTGCTTGAGATTGAAAGAATCTAATGATGGTCATCTTTCTCTGTAGCCTTCTCACTTTGCTTTTTTCTGTTAATTTTTAGAAACCTGATAAAGAAATTAGAATTAGAGAAAGGTCGCATGATAGCCAATCAAGCGTAGAACAGTCAAAGTCAAAACCTAGTCATGAAAGAATGGAAGAAAGACCAGGAACTAAAGAGAAAGATGTGAAACAAGATTCAAATGTAAGAAAAGAACCAGCTAAACAAGTACCTGAGAGGCAACAGTGGGAAGCTGAAGAGCCTCCAAGAAGAGAAAAAATTCAAGATAGTCATCATACTGAAGATACACCAAGGAGTTCAGAAAAATATCAAACATTGCAAAGCACAATTTCAAAGCCTGAGAAGATTATTCCTGCTTCAGAAGCTTCAGGTTCTGAAAGAGATAACCAAGAACGTAATTCTGAACATGATTCCTGGGATCAAATTGAAGAAAATAACACAAGGGGAAGGTACAAACCTGAGTCTAATTATGTTACACAGAATAAAAGTAATGAAGAGGTAAGGTATCCAATTCGACAAAAACCCAGAGAGTTTTATGAAGAAGAGTATCAAGAATATGGATCACAAGAAAGAACCAGAGAGTACCAAACTCAAAGACCCAAGCAGGTGAAAAGAGATCCAAGAATAATGAAACCTGCCAAAAGAGAATCTCATAATTATGATGAATATGATCAGGAATATGATCCAAATTATGAGTCACCACCCCCACCCCCTCCCCCACCCCCACAGCAACAAAAGAATATTGAACGAGGAGACTATGAAGAAAGAGATTATGAAGATTGGCCATCTAGAAGGTATGATTTAGAGCAAAATCAGAGATTTCTATTTAAGTTGCATCTGCATGATATAGTTAATAGAATTTTTGTTCATGCTTGTTTATTTTATTTTGTTTGATTCATTGATCTTAGATTAATATATTTTGTTGTAATTTTCTATACTCCTTTATCAAATAGCCTGTGGCTATTGACAAAGTTAGTAGATGCATTTTGTACACCAGCACTTTCACTCAAAATTGAATGTCACCTTGGTATTATTGACAAACAATGCAGTAAGATTAAAATTTAATAGAAATTGAAATACTACAAAAACTACAAATCAATTCCTTGTACAAAATGGATCAGAATATCTAGTGTTCAACGCCAACAGTATTAGATATACATTTATGAGAAGTTTAAACAAGAAAATTCAAATCGGGCAAATTGGATGCCTCATGGCCACCCACCATACTTGAAGGATCATAAACATTTTATCTGCACACCTAATTCATGTTTTAAATGTTACATCATGCATGTCATTATCATTTTATTTGGCTCTTTTGTTTTACACATACAATAACACATGCACACACATTTGAATTAGGGCTCCAAATCCACCACCAAGGAAAGTGGAGGCAATATCTGGTAGAGAGAATGGCAATAAAAGATACATACAGTCTTCACCAAATGATGCAGACTACCGCCTACCACAACACACACCTGACAGGTTTATTTGTAGTTTATTTGTTTATTTGAAAAAAATACTGGTAAGGTTATTCCAAATTTATTAGTTGGTCAATGGATTTTTTGTCATTCAAAATTGGGCTCAAAGTAAATTAGACTTCATTCAGCCTTTAACGCCACATAACAGAAAGGATCAAGGTAGTCTGATTTACATGCAGTATGCTTAAATATCTTATATTGTACATAATTATAACCTCTTCTGCAGATCTGTATTTCTAACAGAAACTGCACATTTACAAGCTTATAGTTTGCTTGATTGTGCTACCTAAATTTTGTACAAAAGTAAAATTTTAAAAATATATCAATCCCAGAAAAGTATGTCAGTCACATCCATTGACCAACTTATCGATTTTGAATGGCCTTACCATACTTTTAAAGAACAATATGCATAACTACTATTAGTTAGTATGCATTTATACTAAACTTACTACTTTTTCTTTAGTTTTTCACATGGTAGTTGCATTGCCTTACCATGGGTTAGCCTAGGCCATTTCCAAATTGTGATGTAAAATTATAGCTAACTGGTTCAAAACATGGTAACGGTATTTTTATTTGCAGTTTGTATTTGCTGCAATAAATCAGCTTTATAGGAGTAGCACCTTTAGAGAGCTTTTAGTTGCAAAAATTATATAAATTGTACCCTATACAGAAAATTGTAATTTGTCAAAAATGCATTACAAATGAGCTCAAATTTGGTCCCAATATGCTTTGGTTCAATTACCTGCATTTTTCTTCATATTTTTTTTTCCTCTTTTTTTTTCCAATCAAAGGTCTGAAGAGGGTGGACCAGTGCAGAGAAGGCTACTACCAAGAAGAAAACCAGAACCACCAAATAGATCCCCACCACCTGAATATGAAACCCAGAAGAAAAGAATTGTTAAAGCCAGACCTGTGGAATATGTGCAGGATATGGAAGAATATGATGTACCCAGAAATGATATACCCAGAAAGAGGAGATATGAGGGAGATGGTATGACCAGCCCCATGTCACCTAGAGGTTAGTTCATTGTATTTTTCTCTGTTGACTTTATGAAAGCTTTTGCATATTTGTATTTTCTTATATTTGTGTAAAATACCCTCTGTAGGCCAAGGGTCCTTTGATAATCATCAATGGAACGGTTCACCTTCAGAAAATAAAGCTTGTATTATCATTCTAAGATAGTTGTTTAAAAAGAAGTGTGTTTATTTGAAAAATAATGATTCCTTGTGTATTGTAGAACCAAAATATGTAGAAGAGCCTGTTAAGCCCAAATATAAGGAAGAGCGTGGTTCACTCCAACCTTTAAGCCGTCCAACTGCCAAAAGAAGTAAGGTTTATCAGCACAGAGGAGATGGAGACGCTAGTTTTGGAAGTAGTTTTTCAAAAGAAATTGAAAGAGGCACCCTTGGTTTGCCTGGAAATAAAATGGTATTGATCAGGCAGAAGAAGGATGAAATTGAGAAGGTAAAAGTCCTGATGTCATTGTTTCAATTTGAAGAGGAGACCCTGTTTAAGCAAAACAACACACTTATAAATGAATTATTCTAGTGTTGAATAAAGGAGTTTCTAAGTTATACTCTACATTTCAGGCATATAGACAGGATTGTGAAACATTTGCATCTGTGGTGAAAATGCTGATAAGGTAACTAAGAATGATATTTTATTTCTACACATTCTTCTAAGTTTAAATACCACTTGATGTTGTTATAGTTCTCAAGAGTTGCTTCTTTGTAATTTGTTATTTAAATGTTGAAAGTTTGATTTATCTTTTTAACTTCTGGACACTATAAGTTTATTTTTATAATTAAGTGTCAGTTATGAAATGTGAAAAATATGAGCTGTATATATATATCTATATTAAACAATGAATGTTTTTCACATACACATACAACTTGATACAAGACTTTGTTCAATGCTCAATGTCATTTGTGAAATTGGTGGTCTCATTATTCTGCTATTCATTTTCCATTCAGATATCTTAAACATTGTTGATCTCTTCTGTGCTTTTTCTCTTGGATCTGGTTTTACTATACTTAGCTTTTCATTGCTTTGAACGACCTAACATAATGGACTTTGTCACATGAGTTGACATGGCTATCAACAAAATAAAATATGAAAGTGCTAAATGAATATCTCATATTTTGGATTGTCTTATCTATATCATTATTGGATTATATTCTAAAGGTAGGTGGTTTTGCTTCAATATGAAGTTCCCATAACGTAATTGGAGTCTTTCCTAACCCAATGACTTTCTTTATGTACAAAGCTACTGTTTATTCTAAGCATTTTAAATGATAAATTGAAATATCTTTTTGTTTTACGTTATGGTATACTTCCAAAATACTAACCTCAGGGTGTGAGGTTATGTACATGGCATGCTAGTAGTATGGAAATTCAGATGACTTCTGATTCAATATGATAAAATAGTGAACTTTCTAAAATGGTAGAGTGGCGGTGTAAGAACCCCCAGTCCATTATAAGCCCAAAAGCAAATGGTGTCAAAGTTATACCAGCATCCTTTTCAAGATATACATTGCCAGCAAAAATAGGGGTAAAATGGATTAACATTATTTCCTCATGACCGTGGTATGCCAAGTTTTAGATTCAACTGATGTTCCCTATTATTTTCTTTGTACATTTTTGCATTTCACCATTTACCCAATCCTTTATTTCAGATGATATAAACAGTATATTCTGTGTTGGATGAATGATACTGGATCAAATTTCATGAAAATGGTGTTTGGATTTTAGTATATAAGATGTGCTCGTATCATGATGGTTACAAATACTGTTGTAGTTCTAAGATATCAAATGGTTTGAGGTATAAGTATGGTTAATAAATTGTGTGGAATATCTTATTATATTGTCATTAGTGTAGGCAATAATAGTTATTATTAAAACCAATAAAGAATAGGACCAAATACTGAATAGCCGAGGATATCCCCTTTCAAAATTATTCCAAATTTTAAACATTCAAAACTTGCCAGTTGGAAGCTCAGAAACTTGTATTTTTCGACTAATGATGGTACACTCTAAGTCAAGTGTAGTTAAGGATTCACATGGCCTTATCTTCAAATTGATAAATATGCATTTGGAGGGTTCATATATTACATTCACCTATGCATTTCAAATTTGAGATCGATGGGTCCTTATTGCTACTATGATATTACAATAATTTAACGTTTGTTTCCCTATTCAAGGTGGATGCCTATAAGAAAAACACAAAGCCCTGACCGTTACTGTATAAACCCCCTTTCAAAAAAAGCCAACCTAATAACGTAGAAGAGGTTGGAGTTTATTATACCTCATCTCACATACTTTTACAAGTTGATTCGTCTTTATCACTTACATGAACATCTCTATTAGGTCAAAATTTTGGTCTTTGAATTTTTGATACATTACACCTAACTAGATAATGAGTATTGCATGTAGACATTTAAATTTTCTAGCTACTGATCAACTGTTTGAAATTGTGAGATGTGGGTATATTGTGTATCCTTTTTGGGTGACACAGTTCATTCTGATTTTTGAAAGTCCGAGCTTTTTGTGCCGCAAAATTTGTTTTAGCTGAGAGCTAATTCTATCTACAAAATATTTTGATACCATTCTGATCTGATGTGATACAACCAAGCTGCCTTATATGAATTTGTTTACTAAAGCAATGGAAACTACTTTTTGAAGCATGCCATTTCTTGCTTGGATATAAGACATTTTTTTTTTTTAACTGTTTTTAACCTTGATTTTTTTATTGCATTACAGCAAAGACCCTGAATTGGAAACTAAATTACAAGATACTTTGAGAAGGAATTTGAAAGAGATTGGTCAAAGATGCATTCATGAATTGAAAGAATTCATTGATAGTATCAAGACAGAGGAAGACATGATGTAATGGTGGCAAAACACTGGTTTGTTGTGGACTTTACTGTTTGTATTTAATTCATACATTGATATTTAACATGGTTTTATGATACTAAAGGTGTCCTCCCCCCCCAAAAAAAAAGTTTTTTAATATATTATTTTTATTAAGAAACTTTATATATTTGTAATGTTGTTTAATTTTCTGACTAAAATTAAATTTAACAGTTGTTCTTGTATTTTATTTGCTTTAAATTCTACCAGCTATGCCTGAATTTCACAAATAAAAATTACCCTGAAATTAGATGATAATTACTCAAATTATAGGTTATAAGATAAACTAATCAATTTCTGTTTCTTATATTTCAGATGAAATAAAAACTTTGGAATTTCAAGGATTTCTGATGAAGTTCTATTTGTATGCATTGTTATACAATTGATCCTGGATTCTGTTCAAGAATTAATTTGACATTCCCTGGTGGAGTAAAAAGAACTTTTAAATTATTGATATTATTGAATGAAATATTGCAGAACTGCTGTCAAATATTGCCAGCGATTCACTAAACAAGCAAATAATTTGTGTTCAACATAACTATTTGTAATGGTGTAAATGTATTTTGGATGGTTCAGTATTATAAGTGGTACTGTGGTTTTTCTCCCTGTTCTTAGTTAAAATTGTTACATGTTGTTTCTGTTTTTGATATTTTTACCTTCTGTAAAGTCTTGGTCTCATCAATTTCTTACTTTATATCTGACTGCCATAAAAATGGTGTGGCCATATGAAAAATAACTCACAGCATTTTACTGAATGATTTTAATACGCATAATTGTAGATTTATAGTATTGACCCTTTTCATTTCTATTATGCAAATATTAATTATAGTGATATTGTTCTCCAAGGTAAGTGGTATGAGATTGACTCTGCCTATTGTTGCAGTCAAAAATGTTGGTATTAAATGGATTTCTGTATTGTTGGGTATATGATATGTAAATATCTATATGTATATGCAGATAATATAATTATGTACATGTATTTGTACTTGATTCTTTTTCTATCCCTTTGTTATTGAAATGCACCGTAACTTTGTATATCAGTTTGCTTATACATTACTTATTTGACTTTTATTTAGATTGTGTCATATTTACAAATTTGTTTTGATTCCATTAGGGGCTAGAAGTTCCATCCAAGTGGTATGGTTCTGAGACAGAAATTTTGCAAAATATTAATGCAATACGTAGATAAAGGCTCACAAATATTATGACGCTATATCTTGCCCTGCCACCCACTAAAAAAAGTTCTGAATCAATTTTTATAGAAAATATATATGACTGAGTGTGTCATGCAAACTAATCAGGTTTAATAGCTCAAAGATTTATTTGAAATATGACCATTTTAGAAAATAAGATCCATCGGTGACTCATTGAATTGTATTGGCTTTCAATTTGCAGATTTTGTTGTACTGTTATAAGTATTTTAAAAAGATATCTTTCTCAAGAGAAAGAAACTATTCTAGTGCCTCTCTGACTTTCTGCTGTTTAATTTCCTGGTGATAAATAAAGGATATTTGATTATAAATATTTTGTAATTGTGATTTATGGATATGTTGTCATTTGTATGAATAAAATTGGAAAGTGAAAAATTAAATGGATTGTTTTTCTTTTATGTTACATTTATTAATTTAGGATGTAGGTATGTGAAGATTACTATTCAGTTATTATTATTTGACTTTGACGTTTTCATCCATATGAGCATAACAAACTCATAACTACATAAGATAAGATATATTCTATTGGCCAAAATATAGATATTGGAATGTGTGTTGGTGGTTACATAGGGAAAAAAGAATACTACATAAAAAGAGAATTTACATACTTGCTCTCATTGTCACAACCCTAAAAATTGTCAGTTTAAGCCTCTAAAAGAAATTTATTGTACAGGTATCCTGTTTTTAAAATTCTGAATCTTGATCATTATTGAAGAGCCACCAATCTTTTAGCTAATGCTACTTGAACTTAACATAGACTTTCATAAATAATGACATCATAATTTCCCATTATAAAAGTTAGGCAAAAAGTCACTTGACTGTGTCGCCATCTTTTGAGCATGCATTTCAACGAACATTCCCGAACATCTTCGAATCAATTCGCTGGTATACCAAAACAAAGATGGTGTACGTGTCATCAGGTAAGAACTTTTTATAATAATCACCATTTTCCAAAGATCATTTGAAGATTATATTTATGTCATATTCACACTAAATATATAAGTTAACCTTTGGAAATAAAAAATGTCAAAAATTACTGTAATCAAACAGTGTATTTGACTAAAGTCTATTATCGCTCATTGTTATGTGTTGATGTGGCTTGATTATTTATGACTAGAAATTCCTCTAGTAGTAAGAGACGAAGGTTTTTGTATATAAGACTATAAGTACTTCGTAGGTGGATCCCTAAAAGCCTAGGTTATATTCTATTCCTATCCAAATATGTGTATCCTCATTGACAAGAGCTAGACACGATACTGTAATCATTCCAAACTTCCGTCTCTAATGACGACTTATCATTCATGACATGTCATGATGAAAATATTAATAACTTAATTTAATGTCTTTAAAACAACAATTGTGATAAATTGATCTAACTGGTTATACTTTTCTTTGACAGGGCAAGTGTTGTCAAACAAGTCTCCGTGGAGACTCTCTGCGGTTCCAGAACTTTTTTGGGGAGTTATCAATTTTGTAGTACTCTTGTAGGTATTATTTTGTCAATATAGGCAACATTAGTATTAACTGTGTTTTTTTAATAAAAAAACTGAAGTTATACAATATTTCTGAATATATCAGGATGAAATAATATTTCAAATATCTTTCATGTTCAGTCAATGCTTTTCTAATGCTATCTTAAAAGTTGCAACTTTATGTGAATACTAGTAGTGCTTTACCAGTTAAGGAGAGTATGGCATAAACATTCTCATTTAAATAGCTTAACCATGGAATATAAGTGAATCCATATTTTGAAAGGCAAGAGAAATTCTGCTAATATTTAACCTTACTATATGGACACTTTGTTTTTTCCAAACATCCAGAGAGATTTACTGTATATAGATGAAATACTTGTTATCAATGAATGGACAAAAAAATATGGAATGGTACTATATGAAACTTTTGAGAGATAAAATGAGGAGGCTCTCATGTAGGATTAAAAAAATAATGTTATTTTGCCCCAGACTCTCATACTAGTACCTTATCATTATGGCAGTATACTTTACAGGAAATGAAAAAGATTGTTAGTCTATTCAATTCTCATGCTTTATTTTCTTATTATTTCAGTGTGCAGACACTAGTAAATGTAAGTATGGAGCCAGCTTGAAAATAATTCATAATTTCTATGATATCTTCCAACATGTTACACTGTTATTATTATTCCATTTGTTTGAGGAAGCTTGTTTACAGTTGAGAAATCTGATTTTTTTTGGTTAGGTTAAATTTATGTTTTTCATTATGGACAATATCATATATCAAAGGCATTTTGTTATCTAAACATACATTTCTTTTTCTATCTTTCAGCCAAATTCATCAAAAAAAGGAGATAGATACAGTACAGATTATAGAGTCCCAGGGTAGGTAGTCTATAAAAAATGTCCTCTACTACAGTAAAAGTAATTATAGGTCAAAGATTTTACTACAGTAAAAGTAATTATATGTCAAAGATTCCCAATTTAACATTATTGCTTTTATAATTCCTGTTCTGTTTCAGAAATGGCCAAGGTCCAGGAGGTCCTGGGGGTGGCCCAAAACGAAGAATGGGAGGATTTGGAGGACGTGGTGGTAAGTCTTCTGTTTCGTTTTCATATTAGACGATAAATACCATATTTTTGTTTATTCAACAAGTGTCTGTTGATATAATAATGCATCTGTTCTTTCTTTATAGGTGGGCCCAGTGCACCACCAATGGCAGGAGGTGGATGAGGAAGGTAAATGCCTTTAGTCTCTCTGACTGAAGGCATTTAATTATGCCACTTATAGACATAAAGGCTTCACTGACCAAAATATGATACTTTAATCAAGGAACATTGTCCAGTACCTGATGATGATGGACACATTGTCATCATCCCAATTTTTTAGTTATAGTAGTGTTACATAGATGAAAAAAAACACCATACAATAGAAATGGAAAACTACGCAATTTTAAAATCAATAACTTTTAAAAGTTGGTTACAATAATTATCTGTTAGAAGCCTGACCGTTTTCTGTGGCATTTGAAGTGATTTTATACCTGGAGCTAATGCTTGTATGCTTGGCTTTATGACATGTTTTTAGGAATCCTGTTACCACAGGACTAGAAATGTTGATGATCTGGTTAAGACACTTCAGAAAACTTTAATAATGTGATAATGTACATAACTTTGTAGTATAAAATATATACTGTAATACAAAATGAAAAAAAAAGAGGTAAATTGTAAAAAAAAAAAAAAAAAAAAAAAGGTAATATTCTTATTAATTAAAGTTGAAAATACAATAATTGCATTTCAAAGGCATGACCAACATTTGTGTAAATGTAACTGTTTGGTATAAGTATTTCTTTTACTAATGGCATTTTGGTTGTTTGTAAGTTTATTATGCAAACAGCCAAGTTGAAATGTATTAATTGGTTAAAGATTGTAAATATTGTAAATTAAATGTACATGCTACTATGTACAAAAGAAGGGAACAGTTGTCTTGTTTTTACCTGAAAAAATTGAAATATCATTTGCTGTTATATATCAAGACAGAATAAAGAAAGAAATCTATTTTAAAGTCTTTATTTTTTACAACAGGATTGACACATCAGAAAATGCATGCTGCTAACGTTTGTCAGAATTAATGAAATCTCTAGTTCAAAATTGCTAAGTTGAGAAATGCTGTTCTATTTCTTCTAAAGATTTACATTTTGTTTCTGGTAGCCAAATTGAAACAAAAAGAACACTGCAAATAGACACCCCTCCAAATGCCCAGAAGATCCCATAATTTGTCAGTAATGAAGCCATACCTAGGAATTCTTTTGTTACTATGAAAGCGCCTAACCAGTTGACAACAGTTGCTATGCTACTAGCATATCCCCTTGCTCGGACAGGAAATATTTCTGACATTATCAGCCATGGTATAGCACCCCAACCAATAGAAAATGCAATCACATAGACGATAAGGCTCCCCAAAGAAAGCCAAGAGAGGCTGCTGTCAGAAGCAAGGGAGTGTTCTGTAAGATAAAAATAAGCCCCAAATGTAATACAACTAACAGCCATTCCAAGCCCACCAATAATACTCAATTTTCTTCTGCCAACACGGTCCATTAACAATGTTGAAACTATAGTGGCAGCTACTTTTACTGCAGCTATTATAATGGAAGAGGTACCAGCTCCAGTTTTATATCCGGCTCCTTCAAATATGGTTTCTGTATAAAATATCACTGCATTTATTCCACAAAATTGTTGAAAAACCATCAGACTAAGACTAATGATCAGAGGTTTATAAAGTTTTGGTTGTTTAAATTCTGATAATGAAAATTTCTCCATGAATTTTTGCTTTTCTATATTTTCTTTGATTTCTTCACACTCTCCTTCAATATCTTGGATGCTCTTTGCATTTCTTAACCATGACAATGCTTTGAAACCTTGAATATTTTCACCTTGTTTATAATACCACCTTGCTGTCTCTGTTACAGTTAGCATTAGGAATAAGAAAATGC
Organism: Pharyngocirrus eroticus; assembly: GCA_033118115.1. Lineage (NCBI taxonomy): Eukaryota > Metazoa > Annelida > Polychaeta > Saccocirridae > Pharyngocirrus > Pharyngocirrus eroticus. The sequence goes on along the minus strand of JAVSBT010166645.1, from coordinate 1,863 downwards.
ATGGTAATGAAGCAGCAATGACTGCAAGCCACTGCCAGTTAACATACTGTCCAATAATATACACCAACAAAATTCCTGAAGTGGTCCCTATTTGAAAACTAGCTCCCAAGGACCCGCGAGTATTTTTCGAAGCAGTTTCTGCAATATACATAGGTACACAAAGAGAAATCATTCCACCACCCAACCCCGTAAATAAGCGACCCACACACAAAGAGGCAGCAGACTTAGAAGATGCAACAATAAACCAACCAATGGTGCTTGGTCCACAGCTAATCATGGCTGTTGTCTTTCTGCCACAATACTCAACAAGTATTCCTGCTAATGGACCCCCAAATAGGGCCCCAATGGCAAGCAAAGACCCAAACCATGATGCCTCTTCATTGGACAGCCTCCCTTCTCTAAGTAATTGTGGTATTGTTGGTGAGGTATATCCCAATGAAAATCCTAAAGATAAAGGTCCTAGACATGAACACATGCAACAGTAGATCTCCCTTTTGTAAGACCTGGATTTTGTAGATTTTGGTCTTTCATTTTGAATCAATGGCTCGGACTCTATCTGCACATCCATTGCATTTATAGATGTCCATTCACTGATATATTGCAGCATCAGCGTGGAATTGTCAGTTTATGCAAGTAAATAATTTTGTTATTTCACTCCTATAATAACCAATTTTGCTTTGAAAATAGTATTGAAATGCACATCTGCTGTCGTACTTTCAATATCTCATATTAAGCAATATGATTTTTGAACACCATATGATATAATACTATATTTTCCTACTAGTTTATATCATGTGCATATACATGTACTTGTAATAGGTCTAAAAAGCATATCATGTGATAAATGAGTAAAGTCCGTTGAAAGAGTGATAAGAATGGGAGGAACTGACACAAGTGAATAAACTAACACATTTGCATTACACTAGAATATATTGTTTTATACAATCATATAGTAGAAAGTAAAATTGATCCTCCGTTTGCCAATATCGGAAATGTATGGATCTTATTCTTGCAGACATAGAAATTCCTTTTTTCTTTTTATAAATTTTATTTAGTGAAATAATTCACAAGAGTATCTGTTTCAGAATAATGAGAAGTGCTAGCTTGGTGGATGTGTTTACTTATCAATCTTATACCAAGGCAACTTAAAACCATAGTTTCATGCCATTTGGTTGTAGAAACAACCAATAATAAATAAACATAGGTTTTAACCGTTTAATTACTAATACATACTACATGAATGAAAAGATTCCTTCCAAAAAGAAATACTAGAGTCTTAAATTGTGAGTTAATGAGACTGTGTTTGGCAAAAAAAAAACATGATCATGTATTTAAAAGTTGATCCATTGACTCAAAAGTTATAAATAATGATTGAATTCAATATGGATTTATGATTTATTAACATTTATTGCTACTTCACAATATAAACTTTGCATCAAAGACTGTACCCAGTGGTGCAATCTATAAGCCATAAAGAAAGGCACACATACTTGCTCAGTATGATTTTTTTTTCCTTTGAATAGAATTTTTTTGGCCACAATTTCTTTGCTTACCCTATAGTTTTACAGTATAGATTTTCAGTTTCAATGAAAAGTATTCTACACTTCTATACATTTTAGATTGTACATGTAGTTTATAGAGTTCCATGATTCGAAAGATAAAAATAATATAATGGAAAATAAGTGCAGATTTTATGCAATTACATGTAATATATAATTCTACTCATATAAAATCATATAATTATGTATGATAATCTTATGAAGTTGAAATTAACAATGAATAGAAAGTTTTCAAAAATGATTCTTATTGATGGCTAAACAAAGTAATTGTGACATTGTGATGATATTGTAATGCATTACATTA
>JAVSBT010166534.1:0-14166 GCA_033118115.1 Pharyngocirrus eroticus | reverse complement strand
TTAACTGTTCTTACACAGAATTGAAAATCTCTTCTCCCAGAAGGGAATGCCCTATTACCTGTAGACTTGGATGTTGCAGCAAAAAAATTGCCACAATCAGAGTCAGAGTTAAAGTTAAATGTGATGATGTTGCCATTAGGCTTGAACTCAACATGCTATCCACACTTTGACACAGAAAGGCTTTTTCCTGTACAATCTTTTGTGTTAGGAGACTGGAGCTGACTTTCACAAGCTCTGTCTTCACATGAATAAGCGGTGGAATCGAGAAAACAGCCAGAAAATTAGCCCATTAATAGCTAAGTACAAGGAATTCTTTTTTAGCTTTGTACCCTATGAAAGGTGTACCTTTTAACGCAAGTCTGCTTTCCTTTCATTTAGGTCAGATGTTAGAGGGGAGGGGGGAACGCTTATTGCTTTTTTTTATATACATTAGCAATTGTCCCAAATTACCATTTTCAGCAAAATATAAAGCTATGAAAGTATATATTTCGCTGCACTTGATTTAACATGCAAAAGCACACCAAAAAAGTGAAAGATCGAAAATTGTTTTTATATTTTTTCAAGCCACATAGATTAAATTTTAAGATAAACAATAACATCATCTTTTAGAGCAAGGAATCTCTTCATCTGAAAGCTAGAGCAAAAAATTAACCAGACATGATTTTTTTTATGGCTTTTTTATATAGCAGTCAGCCCTTTATATTTTTTCCTATTGGTTGTTGTGGAAATTAACAAATGATAAGTCCTAGAATAAAGAAGTACAAAAACTACATCCATATAAATAGACTAATTAGGTTTGAAATAGGAGCAGAAATTTTACATGGTTGCCTTGCATGGTTTTGTTGTATCCAAGGTATAAACATTTAAGTCCCAATAAAGGGGAGGGGGACGTTTCTTGAAGTTTTTTTGCACTTGAAAATCTAAAAGTTTGTTTATTATTCTCATTTTCTTTGTAAAATGAGAACTTTTTTTCAGAAAAGCTGCTTTTCTGATTTAAGTTTGGCGTTATTCAAAAGGGGAGCTTAATATATTTTTATCTCGATTCATTTTGAATGGAATGGTAAAAAATTGCATCTTTTACTATTATAGTTTTTCTAAAGGATCATTTTTATTTTCAAATCCATTGTTGCCAAGAATCAGCTTTTTTCTAAGAAAACTCTCACAGAAAGTGACATGTAGAAAATGTGATAGAAATCACCTCTAAGTGAAAATCAAGCAGTCAAGATTGATAAAAAGTCCCAGTAATAGACAAGAAAAAATTGAATCATTGAACAGAATACAAAATTGTGGCCTTAGACTCGGAATGAATGGAATTCAACAATTCTTTAGAGAAAATTGATATTCACAATGAAGCCCAGATAGAGAGTTCTTATAAGTGTTATTCAAGATTAACATTTGTGTCTCGGGTCTTTTACTTTCTTGTCACATCTCTAAACCTCTTGATTTGTCAATTGGTTCATTAAAGTATAGAAATGCCATGGTGATGAACAATGCTTATGTCATTGAGGTCAGTATATCAGGAGATAGAAATCTTACAATAACTTCATATTTCCTCATTAAAATACAGCATCCTTGAGGATAACAACAATATCCTTCCAGATTAATAGTAATCTCGCCAAGATTGAAGTAACAAATAACCTTTCAAGTCAAAAGTTAAATTGCATCTATACACAATTCACTGATTTCATGAATATACATGAAGCTTTCAGATATATTTTAGGGTAGACAATCAACACAGCTGTTTGTGATATAACCTGTATACTTTCATACAGATTTTGACTAGAACTACTATGAAGAATACTTTTATATATGATTTTGTATTTACAAATATCTTGGCCCATTAGTCTACATGTGTCCCATGATCTGACTCTTATGAACCTGCATCAAAATGACAAAAAAATAGAGCTTGTGAAGGTGGCTATTTTTTTTTTTAGAGACTAGAAGAAGAATAGAATAGTTTATTACATTAAAATTGCATGGAAATAACTAATCACACTATGATATGTGTTGGACACATATACTAGTAGAAGCTTTACTTGCAATATTCAGCAACTCTCCCCCTTGTGGGATAAAGACATCAAAAATCAATGAAATTCAATTACTGAAGTAGCTTTAATTACAAATGGAAAGATAGGAGAGAAAAATCACCTTTCTCTTCCCTTCTATATTTGGCCTTTTCCTAATCTTGACTGTCAATATAGCATTGATAATCCAAAGACATTTTTCATTGCTGTCTCTTCTGTAAATGTCTATAGAATTACATTTTATAGAGGAGAGTGAGATGGATTTTTTTTGTTGATGAATTTAAGGATCTTGATTAGATATGGAAGTGGTTAAAAGAAGATTTCTAGACTAAGCTTCATTTTCATTAACTTGGAATGTAGTGTATTATTTCTTGAAAGCCCTGATCTTAGCAATGCAACATTATTCAAACTAGTCATTAAAAGTGTCAGGAATCACCATGGGTTTCATCATAGTCAAACTTTTTGTGTTAATGGAAATTCAACATTTTTATTGACGCTAGTTTAAAAGAATGTGGCAAAGTAATGACTGGTGTCACTATTTTTGTCTTAAAGATTTCAGGTGATAATTCTTTTTGAAAATGGGTTCTGCCTTTTGCTTATGGATTTTCCGGTGATTTTACAGTGCTTGGATTTTCCAGTGATTTTACAGTGATTTTGGGTGGGACAACTTTCCTCTGACATATTGCTGTATATCTAGCAATCTTTTTTCCCAACATTTAGCGCCCTAGTCATACTTATGGGCTAGGTATACCTATAGAATCCTCATGGAGAAATAGCCACTTGGTAATAAAATTGACTATGTAAAAATTTAGGTACAGAACTCAAAGGATGATAAGCTTTGGTTCCAAATTTTGGATGGAACTAGCCCTGAGAAGCATGTCCTTTATAATTCATATGTCGCTTTGAAGTAGTTTTATACTACACTTGTAACAACCCTTTTCAAGCAATGTGATTAGAATGAATCAATTTTTGCAGATGTTTGGGAGGACATCTGCAGCTGGAGGCCATGTCAAAGTGAAGAAGGGAAGAAGAAAAAAAGTAGAGCAATTGCAAGTAATAAGTAGAAAGGATAGGCATTGATTTCTTAATGAAAAGATGTGTAAAAATTGACAAATCTAGTTGAAAACTAGATTTTTTTTTTAAATCGCACTAATGATGCTGTGGAGGAACAAGGAACATGCTACATAGATACTGTACAGAAACTGCATAGATATGCCCTAAAGACTGACAGCTGAATTAAAATACTGTGGTTCAATGTGATGCAAAGGGGAAAAAAGTGACACCAATTAATCTCATGGAAATGTTTTAGAGAATTTTCTTGAAGAACATGTAGAATTATAACCCATTGAGAAAAACTGAATAGTTTCAAATAAAAGATATTTTTCAAGAAAGGATTTGACGAAATGAGAGATATTTAATTCAGGTCTTGAACAAAGGTGTAACTAGCTTATAAAGAATTGCAGAAGGTCCAAGAATCTTGAGTCCCTGTTGGTTTGACTCTTAGTTTTCCATCCAAAATAAACTTTTCTTTTGTTAGTCTCTAAAGACATTTGTGCTGAGCGTGTACTTTAAGCAGCACATGTGTTTCTGCAATATTGAGTAATCCTGACAATTATAAAACTCTTGTCTAACACCTACTTCATTACAGCTTACTTGAAAAAAGACGTCTTTAGGCTTTTTTCCATTATTCTATTTTTTAAATGAAAATCTTTATCAATTCCCTTGGGTCCTCAGGCATTGTCAGCCTCTATTTCAAAACCAAGATGGCAGCTCAATCTTTAAGAAATTTGTTTTGCAAGATATCAACTCCCTTCTTTTTTCTTTTCTTTTTTATTATTTGCCTGCCAGAGCTGATAGACAGTGTGTATTTATAGATTGTCTTTCTAAAGCTGATGAGGTGTTGATGATCTAATGAGATTCCTAACAGCATCTTGTAATACTTCATTAACTTGATCCAATATCACTAGAGGTGTTATTTTTGGTATGTTTTTTTTGGTGTGATTTTTTCGTTTTAAACTTCCTTGCACAAAAGAGAAATGAGGACTTCAAAATCTTATTAAATCTCACTTTCAATCTCTTCAAGGCTGAAAAACACTAGAACTTGTAGGAATATCTGCTGGTTTATTGAATTTTGACATGTTTGGGGTATGATTGCTGTACAAATTGATTTCCCTCTCAAGCAATAACATCCCTTTTAAATGGGCCCCTTTCTCCATTTTTTACAGTATACTAATGGCCTTTCCAGTCTGACATCAAAGAAGCTTTACTATAATATGTCATAATAATCATGTATGTCTGAATTTTATGCTAGACTTTTTTATGATAGAATAGGAATCATGACCAACTGTCAGTAGCTTTACTATTACATGTCATAATGATAATGTTATATCTGCATTGTATGCAAGACCTTTTTATGGTAGAGTATAATATGACCATATTATACAATAGGGAACAACATACAGATTGAATAAATGAAACACAGTGTAAAAATACATTATTATGTATGCATATATAAAATATCCAACCATTATCTTCCTAGAAAGTGCCCTACAATGCATTCATTTTGCTGACCATATATCATGATACGAATAAAGAAAAACAATACATTTCGATAATCAAAATTCTCTATTATCCTAAATGATCAAAGAAGATCTCCTTTTTTTTGTACTAGGAATATTCTTGAAGACAGTCACCCCTAAATACACCTGGTGCAAGTCAATTTAATGTTGTGTCATCAAATTATTTAGAGTTGTAAGATCAGAAGTTACTGCTATATACTAGAGATGATGTAGTTTTGCTCTTTAAACTTCTATTAATCAATGAAATCTCTTTCTCATCCAATATGCAAACAGATATTAAACAAATTTTAAAAATAACTGGTGAAAAAGAGATTATAATGATACATACTCATTACTGTACAAGAAAATTCATTGAAACATATTGTTATATTTTTCTCCATTTGGCTTATTTGTCCATGTTTATTAACTGGAACCAGGATAACATCTTTGGTGTTTCTTATTTTTTCAATATTGTTCAATGAATTCTATCGAATAATATTGTTTACTGAAATAAACACCAATTTTTCATAACCATGTGAACTGGATGACTAGATTAAGAGGCATCCTAAACAATTTAATATGAATCATAGATTAAATTGTTTGTAATTGATATCTATCTGCCTAGTAATTTCATGGGATCCATCTGTGATCAATAAACACATCATATCATTCTTTTTACCAATAATCACTTAGCTTCTTATATAACATAGTTCGGAGAAAAAATCCTTGTTTTTTTTAAATTATGTATATCAAAGAGGAAAACGACTACTTACCTTAAAGATGCTTAACTTCTTGAATCCAAATAAAGATTTCCAGAATTAAGAAAAAAGAAATACTAGAAATTTGATAAGTGCAACCAGTTAGAAAGTACAAGGTGTAAGCATGAGGATACAGTTATACACTATGATACAACCTTGCAATGACAAGCATTGGATTCACTTCCTAACACTCTCACTGCACCAATCACAGAACACATCAGTCCTTCATTGCTAACAATTCAATTCATAATGTCAAAGGGAAGAAAGCTGTCAATTTAGGCAAAAAAAGCACTTTCTTAGAATAAAAAAAGTTATGATTTTGTACACCAAAGTTTTATTATTTAGTATAGGTTGTCAATGGTTCTTTAAAATATTTGATGACTCAAAAGGCCCAAACTAACCACACATACAATGTAGAGACTGCTGGCACTCTTTAATGTTGATTTGGTTTCTCAAAAAATAATGTTCTACTGTAATAAATCAGATAAGATTAACCAGTATATGCTTGTATTTCAACTTTTGTAATTAAAATTGAAAACTATGCCAATTCTTCGTCAACCACAAGAGCACAATCTATTGCTTTCTATGATTATTGAATTCTTGTGTTTGAATTGCAGGTACTGTCCTTCACTTGAATCCAAGGTTATCCGTTTCAGGACAAATACACACCAAGTTTGGCTAGAACCTGAAGGTGAGTGTGTGGCCCTTGAATGTGAGCTTTGAATGTCACTGAGTACAGACTACCCTGTCTTGCTTTTATATAAACAAATTATAAGCTCTAGATGTTGAATAATATCCAAATTTTAGATAAAAAGTATATTCCTACTCCATGTAAAAAAAAGGGGGAAATTGATCTGAGGTTTTATGTCATAAGCAAACAAGTGGCGCAACAAATGCGTAATCTGACAATGCATTGGAAATGAAGCAATTATATAACATTTGATTTAGTTGTTTGACAGAAAGATGAGAGATAAATGAATTTGGTAAGGATTGACAACAATTGTATGTTGTTATGCATACTGAATGCCAAAAGCAATCAATTTGTGAGCAATAATTTAGCTGTAATCAAACCGTATTGTAAGCCAATCACGGCAGGAATAATGGTCTAGTATCCAAGACAAGATACAAGGGCAGCCAAGTAACACAGCGGCTGATATGTGTATATACTACAATTGGTTAATATAAAGTAATGATATAAGCTAATATATATCAACAAGAATGATCGCCAAAAAGATGTTACAACCTCATTAAATAACAACATTTTATTTCTTTTAGTGCAAGAGATTAATTGCATTCATGAAGATGAAAAGATTTTTGCTATTTCAGAATAGCAAAACTGTTGAAGGTGTTTACCTAATGTTCCTTCTCCTCATATTTCAAGATGAAAAACGTTGATGTAAAATATTAGAACTGTCATAGATGATTTTTCACATGCATTTTGAATTGATAAGAGATTTGTTTTTTTATAAGATTTCTTATTTTTTTATCATCCCATCCCCAAAATGATGTAGTTGATCAAAAGAATAAATATTCCTATATATTCAACATCTTCTCTACAGTTTGATTTTGGATTATATAATATATTATATAATATATTACAATATATTAAGAATAGTTGCTTTGCTTTCTGTAAATAAATATTTGGATCCTTACACTTTGAACATGATTGCACCCATCATATTATAGCCATGTGTACTTTGGAAAGTTTTCTTTTTTCTTTTTTGTTGTCTTTATCACCTCTTTTCCAAATGGTGTAGAAATGGCCAAATGATGCTTGAATTTGAAGGAAATTAAGTGATGTCGAAATGTTCCAAGTTCTTTAATAATGGCAATTTGCCAAGATGAAATTGTCTTTTCTACCACCAATGCAATAGTACATTGATTTTTACTCCTCCTGTTGCCAAAAATTGGCCTGGTTTTTGCCGAATGTCAGAGCACTTCTGGTTTTTAAAAATCCTCAGAAAAAAAAGTCCTCAGAAAAAATCAAATGCAAGGTTTCTAAACTAAATTATTTGATTGTGGGTTTTTTCATCTTATATCTTTTTTACTTGTATCTTTAAAAAAAGCGTACATCTTTGCGCAGATTATTTCATTTCATTTTGGTTTCTTAAATATTTGTTTTACAATGTCCTTAGTTTTTCAGTCAATTCATCACTGAACACAAATGTTGATTTTTTAAAATCTAATCTCTATGTATTTTTTCCTTTTTGTTTTGTGTATGTAGGTCTTGATTCAGATCTAATCTACCCTCAGGGCCTGTCCTGTACACTCCCTGCAGACATACAACAACAAATTGTCAATTGCCTACCTGGTTTAGAAAATGCTAAGATCATCAAGCCAGGTAAGTGATAAAGGCCATTGCCAACTGATAATTTATAGAAATCTAGTAAAACAAGAACTGTGAAAACCATGTTGCTTGATTTAGTTTCAAGACAATTGGAAGGTGGCACCATCAGATGTCGCACCTGATTTATCTCCCTAATTATTATCAAGGTTCTGCGCAGTCTACTCTACGAAAAAAAAATATTCCGAAGATAGAGATCGTGCATGTGATTCATTCACGCAGTTGTTTTTCCCAGCCTCATCGCTATGTATACAGTGCTGGACATATTTAAAACTTCCAACATTTACACTAAATGATTTTTTCCAGCCAATTTACAACTTGGGCACTTGAATCTCACTATTGCTTATTGTTCAGGAAAATTGTGGCTTTATATTAGAATAAAAACATACCTAGTACTTTTTTTCTTCATAGCTTGAACATATTCTCACCGATGTTTCAGCACATTTTTAACCGATAGATGGAGTTGGTTGATGGAACACAACGTCAGTGTTCCGTTCATGGTTGCTCAAATCGATCTGGACACACATTTCCATTACATAAAAAGGGTTTATTAAAATTCTCTTGTTTGTCATGAACATTTTGATGATAACGATTACAAGGACAAAACTTCAAGGCCTGTTATTATGATGTCATAATTTTAAAAAAACGTGACAATTCATAGGTGACTGCGTTGAATTTGTCCGATACTGTAGTTATAAAGATGGATCTAAAAAAATAAACTGCGTGAATGAATCACGTGCACGATCTCTATCTTCGGAATAAAAACAATTCGTAGAGTAGACTGCGCAGAACCTGAATAATAATTAGGGAGATAAATCAGGTGCGACATCTGATGGTGCCACCGTCCCCTTAGATGTTGTTAAATTTTCGACAATTTTACGATGTCATCATCAGAACACTAAGTCTAACTCCAGTGAATTAAAAGAATGGATTTGAGAAAACAAAAGAAGAATAGGTTTTTTATTACCGTCCACATAAGTTGACCATGTTAATCTTCTAGTATATTTTTTTAAATGTCTTGGTCATTACTGGTTCACAAGAACTAAATAATAGGACCATACAAAATGTTCTATTTGAAATAAGCAAAGCCAGGAATGTTTATGAATCAATTGATAAAATATTTCAATGCCAATTGGAAGGTAGCAAGAAGGCACAAGGGGGTGTCTTAGAGGAAAAGACGAGACATTTGACTTGTCATTTTGATAGACGGTTGATCTTTCGAATAAGCTTTGAATTTAAGCTTAACATAATGTTCTTCAATTTAAAAAGGACAGAAAAGCCTTTCATAAATGTCCAACGTAAGAAAAAGGCAAAATAATTTTAGATGTCAATGGCTTGGTATTTTTTTGACCTGGTGACCTCTCTGCTTTGAACCAAAAGTAAGCAGTGCAGTTTGGCTTGTGTAAAAACAGATAAGCATTCTAGACTAAGTATGGACAGATAACAAACCTTGGAAATGAAATAATGACATCAGATGGCTCTGATTCGTCTGCACTTGTGTCACAGGGAAGTAGAGAATCATGAAAAAAATCAGAGTACAAAGAGATTATTCCAGATCAATGGCTCAAGAATTGTGTGTGTAAGAATCTGAGAAAAAAAAACTAATGAAAAGACTTATGACAAGGGAAACTTATGGTATTGACCTTGAAAATGTTATGGGGGGGGGGGGTTAAAAGAAAAGAGAAGAATCTGCTTCCTGTTAGGTTGACATTGGATTTTCAATTTATCTCTAAAAGTCTCAAGTATGTCATCTACTTATAATTCTCTCTCCACCGCCTCCTACAGCACTGTAGCTTGGTAGACAATTACGAAGAAGTGAAAAAAGGCAGTTTTCTTTGTAAATGTTTTAAGACATTGCATTTATCTTCAAGAACAATCTAAACTCTGAGCCCTTTGATGTCTACTCACATTTTGAGCTTAAGTAAAACCTTCATAAGACACAGCTTGAATGCTACATTGATCTTAAACTTAAAGAAATAGATGCACCATAAGATTTCAACTCTACATGCAGTCAGAAATCAAAATGGTACTGCCATCTGGTGTACTCATTCCATTTGTTACGATATACAAAAAGTGAAAATCATTGATTGAAATGTTTAACATCTGGAAAAATATTCATAGTAATTTGTTATTTTACATAATGTGTAGTGTTGGGTCTTTTATATTATAACTATATTGTTATGTGTTTGATAGGATATGGTGTAGAATATGACTACATGGATCCAAGACAAATCAAAACTTCTTTAGAAACAAACAGAATCGAAAACTTGTTCTTTGCTGGACAAATCAACGGCACTACAGGGTATGAAGAAGCAGCAGCTCAGGTAAAGGAAAAGACAATAATGTTGTCCAAAAATAATACAAGTGTAAAAGGGATTGAAAACTTTTAAAAACATCAAAGCTTACCAGTCCTTCTTTTCTATTTTGGATTGTGTTAGATCAATCTTGTCCTGATTATAAGCATAATTATGACCAAATATTAAGTACCAATTGGGAAAAGATATATTTAAACATTTCATGTAAAGTTTTAGGTTTACTACTGGGATAACTTCCTGGAACATTTGGGATTTTTTTCCCCCTTGGACACACCATGAAATAGAATGTTATACCCCAAAACACATCACAGTAATAATTAATCAAAGTTACCTATTTGAAAATACATGTATTATGTTTTTGAAAGTTTATATAGCTCTGAAGCTCTGAATTGCGCTATAGAAATTAGAATAGATTTCAACATGTTCTTCCAATGCTACATGTTATTAATTTCAGGGTTTAATAGCTGGTATCAATGCAGCTTCAAAAGTTCAAATGAAACCTCCCATGAATGTGGATAGGACTGAGGGTTACATTGGTGTTCTGATTGATGATTTGACTACCCAGGGTACCAATGAACCCTATCGAATGTTCACCAGTAGAGCTGAATTCAGACTGTCCCTGAGACCTGATAATGCAGACAGGAGGCTGACGGCTAAAGGTAGGCATATATTGGCCTAAAAGTTGAGCCAGAAATTATTAAAAGATTTGCCATTGGGTGGTTTATCCCGACACTTGGGCTGTTTTAAACCATCATTGTTATAGACCACACTGATGTTCTATAATTAATTTCTTTTACAAGGTTTTGAAGCGGGTTGTGTTGGAAGTTATAGATATGAAAAAGCCAAGAAAATTTCAGAAGACATTGACAATGCTATAGAAATATTCAAAGACTTTCAAAAAACCAAAAATCAATGGAGAAAAGCTCTCCAACTGAGAGAAGTAGATTCTAACCAATACCAGAGGTAAGTTGACAGATTTATAAGGTTGGACATGTATGATGAAGTATATCCTATTCCATACCTATAGTCCTAACATAGATTTCCATGTTAAATGAGTCCCATTGGAAAAGTTCTAATTGCATTTTTTTACACTTTTAGGAAAAAAAATTGTTCTTATAGACTAATGATTAGTTTCAACTTGGAATGGAGTTCATTTTCAGGATATTTTTTTTCTCGATTAATCGTTTTAGGTACTTTATGCATTGAGATACCTTGGGAGTATATTATAATTTTTGAATCCCCTATACTTATTAGTCTAAATTGTTGCAGGAAAATGGAAATTGCATTATTCTTGTGGTCCATTTTGTAATGAGCATCTGCTGAATGTATTTGATAACTGTTACATATATCTACATTTATAAGTGTGTTACTTATATTCCAAATATTTTCCTTTGATTTACAATGCTTACTTAATTGACAGCTAAATTGAAATGGCAGATTAGTAGAGTTTTCTAATTAGAAAATGTGGTATATTCATTGCAGTGTCCTAGAGTTACTATGTTGGCCTGATGTTTCAATGAAAACATTGGCTGAGAAGTTCCCTGCAGAATGTGGATTCCTCCTAAAAGGTCCTAATTTGGCTGAAAGAATTAGAATTGAAGGTTTGTATTTATTTTATATAAAAAAGTTAAATTTTCCTGTATTTTATTTAAATATATCATAGGAATTTTAGAAAAATTATTAAACTTTGTAATAATGTTTGCATGAGATAACTTTTGGTCCTCTCCAAAGTTGAATAATTTTTCTAAAAATGGATCTCGGAACCAATAATATTTTCGGTTATATATAGGATTGTTTGTAAATCTTTATATTGTTATAATTTGTAGCAAATTACAGATACAGTATACAAGAACAATTAGAAGAAATCGAAGAAATCAGGAAAGAGGAACAACTTTTATTACCTGAAGACATTGATTACAATAGGTAAGAATTCCATTGAAGGTTACTAAAATGGTATGAGAATAAGAGGGGACATTTAAAGGTAAATCATCAAGCAATATATCTTCAGCGATCTCCTTTCAATGTATGATAGCTTGTGTTCTTTTTAAGAAGAATCAAAAAGATATTCACCTGTCCATAGAGACAAGTGAATGATATAAAGTTGGATCTCATTTTACATTTTAGAATTAAACACAAATAAATGTTGTATTTGCATTGGCATTTGGTTCAAAACTGAATTCGCTATTTGGCTGAAAAGAACTTATACAATTCTGGAACAACAATTAATTTATCTTGTGATTGAAAAGCCAGGAAATGTAATATCTCTTATCAATATTATAGCATAGGGAGTATGCGTTTAGTAATTCAATTCCTGAGATGAAAGAGTTCAAAAAAATACTGATTGAATAACATAGATAAACAAGAAAGTTTCCTCTTCCTTGCAGTGAACCCTACCTAGAAGTGTTCCAAATGGTAACCAGTAATAAAATTGGGGATCCCACTTTTCTAGTTCTGTTCTTTTAAATCCTAGACTCAGTATGTATACTAGCTAGTACAACCCACACATGATAAGGAAGTAGGCATCAAAGAAATGATGGAATTTGCTTATCTAAAGTTGTAGCATAACTTTACACTAAATACATAACTGTTGTGAAAATGAAATGAAAAGAATGAATTGGAATGTTAAAATCATGTTACAGCAGATTCTTACAGCACTACTATTTGGGTTCCTCTGTTAAAATTGTGGATACTGATACATTATAGGAATATACAAAAAAGATAATGGCCGTTTGAAGCGTCAAAAGTCACTTATAAAATCAGCTATTTTGAAATGCTGCCAAAATTCTGGGCACTTTTGTCACTTGGCACTGCCATCCTTTTTTGATATTTTGAAGGAAAAAAAGTTATAGAAATTCTAATATCCCTCTAATGAAGCTATAAAAGGTGAAAATTATCTGTTTTTTGATATCTTTAAAATGGTAGAAGTTAAACTAGTTTATAAAAAAATCTAATGTTTTGAGTGCTGTCAAATTAGTTTAAAGGAAGCCCTGAAACTATTGATTTTTGTAAACATGTATTTAATTTTGTTGTTGTTGGAAGAGATACTTTGTGATATAATGTAACATGTAGAATTTTCTCTGATACCTCCATGTCCCCTTAAAATAATTTCACTGTGTAATACTAATTCCATTCATGTATCTTGCTGTTAGACAGATATAAAATGCTTTTGAGGAATTGATCATATGCATTTATCTTCACCACTGTAATTGCCATAAATAAGAATCCCCATAGTGTCTAACCATCTTGGACTGAGAAAATGTAAATATTTAGGCTACTTGACGTAAAGTCTCTGAGGTTTTGATTAATGTTGAAACATTTTTGAAGTTGTTTGCATCAAGATCATTCAAGAACCTGTTATATATTATATATTAGAGGCTCTTTCACAAGCTATAAATATTTTTCACTGAAACATCCAACAGGAGAGGATTTTACTTGTTTGGCCAAAAGTTATCCTCCTTCACTTTGGAAAGGAAATATCAAGATATATTTGTAATTGTTCAGACATTAAGAACTTGTTGTAGTGGTTGTTGATTAAAACATGTTGATAGCCTTATCAACAAAGAATAGTTTATGCTTCATTCATTATGCATTCGATTTAAATAAAAATAGGCTCCAAGGACAATAAAAGCTTGCAATAGGCAATGTAACAAAAATATCTTTCTTTTCTGTTGGCATGATAATTTTAAAACTCCACAAACACTCCCACTTTTTGGTAACAGTGTATACTAACTAGGATATGACACAGAGGTCATGAACCAGAGATATCTTCCTTTTTGCCTTAAGTTAGTTCATGGGAGGCTTTGAGTTAACTACTTGTCCATCCCCCCAGGAACTTTTTGATATAATGAATGCTGGCATAGTCTACTGTGAATTGTTTATTCACATCTTGGTAGGACTTTCTATCAAAAGAATTACACCTGTGGCTCCTGGAATGGCATGCAGGGAAGAAAAGCAACCTGTTCGTATAGTGGGAATCAAATATCCTTTGCTCAACACCCCCCCCCTTTTTTTTATTTTTTGCGTGTTGTAATGAAAATGTATATGGTCTGGTTTGATATTTGAATTGCAGCTACTCAGTAGTTTAGTTTGCTTTAAGGCCTCGTGAGGGTCTAATTGCTTTTTGTTATAACTTTTGTATGTTTTATCCAATTTAAATAAACTAAAAAT